>PVJO010001840.1:0-105000 GCA_004026905.1 Hystrix cristata
GTTCTTCCTATTCTATTCTCCAGTAAATTTAATGTTTCTGTTTTAATGTTTAGATCTTTGATCCACTTTGATTTGAGTTTAGTACATGGTGAGAGACATATATCTAGTTTTAATTTTCGACGTGTGGTTAGCCAATTTTTCCAGCACCATTTGTTAAATAGGCTATCCTTCTTCCAGTGAGGGTGCTTGGCTTCTTTGTCAAAGATGAGGTTTTTGAATGTGTTTGAGGTTGTATCTGTATCCTCCAATCTATTCCATTGATCCTCAGGTCTGTCTTTTTGCCAGTACCATTCTTGTATTTTCTGTATGATACAATTTTACAGATCTTGCATTTTTAAATAAAGGACCCTCAGTCAACAGTATACTTAATTAAATTTGTAATCAAAGAAATATTTTAATCAAATTAACAGTATTCTGAAAAATAAACCTAGAAACAAGAATAAAGCTGATTTATTAATAACTTATAATTTTATTAAATCTGTATTTTTCAAAAACATGCCATATACTCTTACTCCTGGAATATAAAAATTTTAAAATAAAATGTAAAACTTTCAGAACAGCGTTACTAGTAACCATTCATGTTACTACTGAAAAGATCCTTCTTACATTTCAGTGACTTTCATAAATGTTTATCAGAGCACAAATATAAACAAATTCGTGTAAAAAGTTACATGTGTCTCACAATCGTATAAAAAGCCTTTATATTTCCTTTACACATGTAAGCCATGGGCAAATTTCTTGTGAGCCTACATGTAAACCTTTACCAGTCTACTGGAGTCCCAGAAGATAGCCATTCTGAGATACAAACGAGATCTTAGAAAACTTCAGATTTATTCTTCAAATGTCAATTACCTGTAGTAAGCCAATTTTATTTTAATACTCAGCGGAATAGAAACAAAATACTTTAACTAAAGAAATGTTGGTACATACATTTCTAATAGCAGAGGGAATTTTGAATGGAACACTCAAAAATTAGATGATTCTTCATTTCATAATGTCTTACAGAGGTGCTTTATTTATCAGTTAACAAAATATAATATATCCAAACTGAGGTTTGGGGATTATTTTCAAAAAACAAACACTGAAGGTTTTTCTTTTTGAAGCTCAAGGGTATCAATGGATTATGAAAGAAATTTTGTTAGTAGCTTATAAACAGGCATTCTTAGTTACTCATGTGTTACTTTATCTCTTATTCTCTTTTCTATAACCATAATATTAAATGAAATGTATCAAATACACAAGTTTAAATACGAAAAATCCAAAATTTAACTAACGACCAAAATAAAAGATAAACAATAGGGAAAAGGGAGATAAGTCTTTGCAGAAGAGAAGGATCAAGAGATGGCAGATTGGGGAGTGAGGGAAGAAGGAGACGAAAAAGGAATTAAGATGTGTTATGTACATGTGCTATCTTCACGTGAGGAATGTAATCATTATGTACTGTAAGCATGTACTAATAAAAAAACCTGAAAAAAGAATATGTAATAGTTCTTCAAAAAACTAGATTTATTTTACAGTATGATTATTTCATTTCTAGAAGACAGAGAAGTCAATGCCTTTTGGAACAGATCCTTATTTTTAAAATGTATTTTCTAGAGGAAAATGGATTTGAAAACTGTTAATTTGGGTATATTGATAATTCACTTAATGTTCACAACTAGTAAATTGTAACACAAGGGACTGACAAAAGCTGAATCCGTATATATACAACTGGTCGGTCTCATAAATTTCCTTAATATATATATGTTATAACTAGGGCAAATTTTTTCAGTGACTTGTCCATTTTAGTTTTAAAACCTTAACTTTGCATATTCACTTTAAAAGGTTATTTCTAGGTTCCTGAATTGTTAACACTAATAGTGTATCTAAATCTAATTATATCTTTATTGTTGATACTTTTTTACTTTTAATAAGAAAATACAGGGGCGTGTTGGGAGGATGGAGACCACACACAGTGGGTTAGTTGTGGATAGGGTCATGTGTAGAAAGGCATCATGAACACAATTTGTTCATACATTTAATGTATTTATTGCATACCTGCTAGAAACTAGGCACTGTGCTAGGTTTAGGGTTAGCAAGAGCTAAACAAAGCATGGTTTCGGTATATAAGCCTAATGGAACACTGTAGTTTTATGACTGTATATCAAACAAACACATACAAACTGTAAAGGTAAGAGCTTACAACCACAGAAGCTCAATGCTAGTAAAATGTGTACAAAGGAATCTGATCTAGACTTGAAAGTCAGGGAATGGTACTCTAAGGACATTAAACTTGAGCTAAGATATGAGTAAGTAGCACTACAAGGTAAAACATATTAGGGGAAGGGAACCCCTTCCATGAAGAGAATAAAGTATGTGGAAATATTCTGTGGTTTGCAGGATACTGAAGGGAGGCTAAGGTTGGAACAAAGTGCAAGTGTAAAGTGGCTCAGACAAAGTTTGTGATACAGACAGGAAGTCTACCATATGACTTCGTGAGCTACGTGAATGATTTTCTTTCTCCTCAAAATAGTGAGAAGCCAGCAAGGACTTTGACTACATCTTCATATACATTAATTAGTGTATAGGCCAAGTTGCTTTAACAACAACAAACGTTAGTGTGTTTATCAAACATCACTGAAGTTTACTTCTCTGCCATATATAATGTTTCAGGCAAATAGGTAGCTGGACTCCAAAGAGCTAATGATTGATCAAAGCTGGTGACTCAAATACCATAATGCTTCCCTTTTCCTTCCATGTTCCAATTTCCAGTGTGTAAGGGAGAAGAGAAAGTTACAGGCAAAGGATTTTCTCCTTAATAAGATGCATGCACACTTCTGTTCACATTCTACTGGCTTGAACTAAATTATACGAGTAATATATTGATTTACAGTACAGGTGGCTTCCCTTTCAAACTGTCTGATGACCATTATATAAGCATTTAGCTAAAGAAGGGTAGAAGGATAGAAGGTATAATAAGCATTTAAAACATGTTCTGAAGCATAGTTAAAAAATGGGTGACATAAGTGTGAGTTAATCAGCAAACATAGCAACAGTCAGGTGTTGACAAGTTCCAATAATTTATAGCATTTCTTCTGAAGAAAGCTTTCACTGTCAAATGTGATTTGACTAAAGTTCAGTTATCATTTTTATACAAAACTTGGAGAAAGTGTGCACCAGAACTGACATAGCTACGAAAACTTGACATAGAGAAAGTTATAGATAAGACAGCTACAAAACAGGAGGTGGGGAGGGAATATAGAAAAGGAGTTCAAGTTTCTTATTAGATTGACTAACTAATAAAGTATCTTGGTTCCAGTGAAAACTGACTTTCACTAGAGAAAAGATAATGAATTTGATTCACTTACTAAATTCAATAAACAATTACTAAGTCTCAGCGTTGAATTGCTGGAAACAAAGGCACAAAAGCACAAAAACTGGAAAGATATTTGGGTAATTAGTCAGAACGCTGAATATTTATGAGATATAGATATGATACCTATGTAGTGGCTACACAAAATGTAGAGTAATGCACTGTAATAAATGAACAATTTATGCTGTGAGAAAGAAAAGATGGTTAATGCAGATCATGAAATATGAATTTCAACTTGCTCAATGGACACTGAGAGAACATATAAACTAGGAGAATTATGTGTAGTAATTTACAAAGTTTGAATGTATACAATGCCATTTGTTCATTCAGGAAATATCTACTGCAGATCTACTATGAACTAGGAACTCTTTTAGCCTCTGGACATATAATATGAGTAATATGGTTGTCTTAGTTACTTTTCTCTCGATGCTGAGACAAAATACCCGACACCCAAAGTTAAGGGAGGAAAGATTTATTTAGCTCACAGTTTATAGAGGTTTCAGTCCAGAATTGGCTGGATCCAAGGCAGGGTGGCATAGCAGACAGGTAGAAGGCAGCAATGTAAACAAGGGATAGGCAAACCTCTTTCTGTCCCTTATATGTTATCCAGGCTACCTGGTCTTAGGGTGGTAGCACTCCCACCTTTAATCCTAGCACCCTTAGTTTTATAGTTTTAGGGTTCATATTTAGTTTCTTGCACTATTTTGAGCTGATTTTTGTATATGGTGGCTGAGAGAAGGGTCAAGTTTTAATCTTCTCCATTGGAATATACAGTTTTTCTACACCGTTTACCGGAGAGGTTGTCCTTTCCTCATTGTGTGCTTTTGGTGCCTTTGTCAAGAATTAGTTGACTATGGAGGAGTGGATTTATTTTGGGGATTCCTACTTGGTTCCTTCCTTTAGTCTTGGTGTCTTCTTGTCAGGTTTAAGACACGAGTTTTGGTTGCTATCGCCCTCCAGGGATTGAGATCAGGTTTCATGGCACCTCCAGCCTTATTTTTCAGTTAAGATTGCCTTGACTATTCATGTTCCTATGTGCTTCTTTGTGAATTTTTTGATTTTTTTTCCCTTGGTTAGTATGGACCTCCTAATATTATTAATATTAACCATGCATGGAAAAGTCACAAGAAATTAAATAGTACTTTTAAGCAAATTAAGAATATATACTCAATTGTAAAAAATCCAGTAGGTTTATGAGTTCAGTCACAATTAGTAACAAACTAATCCTGCCTTTATTTGTCAGATAATTGAAACTTAACTGTAAGCATACTGCAAATGCATCCAAAAACAGGCTAAAATTATATCATTTAAAAAGTTTCAAAAAAGTCCTTCGGTCTGTTACCACACATTCCTTTTAACAGGTGAAAGGGCACATAAATGTAAACACGTGAGGCAGGCTTCTAAAAATATACAATGCGTCCTCATGCACCTTCTTCACTAGATCTGCCACTGTGAGAATTCTGGCTTTTTGCAAAGTCAAAGTGAACATGAAATGTAAACGTTTTGGATCCGTTCAGGACACTGAGGCAGGCTTGACAGCCCAGCTAACAATGCAAAAGAAAACGTCCAGAACTGTTTCAGAAAGCGGCAAGAATGGCAGGATGAGTGTATTCAAGTAAGGGAGAATATTCTGACGAGGATTAATGGCATTGTGTCTTTTACTGCAACTCATTTTAAAAACGTTTACTATATGTCGTGGATAACCACCGCAGAAATTCCATTTAAGACGATTTGTTGAGTTTGAGATTTGGGCTGCTGAAGAGCCACAAGAAACCACACTGATAGCAAAATAGAAGCAAGTAGTAGGAGAAAAGTTCTGAGATGCTTTTTAACTGTATGGAAGTACTGACACCAGCATTTTAGACAGGAATATAGAATACGTACAATGTAATCGTGACATTTATCCCATATCAGCTTTCTGTTTCCACTTATTTTTGTATATAATGTACAAGATCACCTAAGATGAATTAAATGCTTGGAAATGATTCTGTGAGATGAAGGTATGGATCAAGCTTCAGCTGCCCTTACAACAATAATAAAGGCTTTAATTACTGAAGATGCCACATTGAGATGAACTTGGCGAACAGGGCTGAGATCCCAAAGCACTGAACCATTTAGTTTGTTTTAAATGCGATGAACTCTTGAACTGGCACTAGGGAAGTCTTAAACCTTGATGATATTTAAAATTTTGTCAACCTTTGGCATAGCATTAGTGAAAAAAGCAAACGAATGATAATTCTTCTTTAGAAATTATCTCAAATATCAAATATTAAAATATTCTATTCTAATTAAACGAATAGGAAAGTACGTGCAATAAAAGAATGCTTTAAAATATAAATTCAAATCACATCCATACATTTTACTTCACAGAAGTGATTGTTCTATCAAAAATAAGTCTGTAGTTTTTAAAGCACTTCTGATTAATTCTCAGGGTTAGTGGGTCCAGAGGCACGCAGAAAATGTACAATCCAGGAACTCATCAATCAGCCCAGTCACGTGATCGGAAGACTCATTTAATTAACAATCCCACTTCATATCCATACAGCATTTCATAAATCTGATATCCTTAAATTCGGCAGACATACTTTATCTGCAACAAAGAAAACAATCAGAACCTGGAATAAGATTTTAATGTGGGATGCTTTAATATAGGAGATCAAAGACACCCATCACTTTTTTTCAGAAAAAAGGGAAATGTGATTATCAAGCTTAAGGGTGCTGTATATTAAATGAAAAGTCTGATCATAAAGAAAGGTAGTATCTACTCAAAAGTATAATTTCTGTACTTTGAAAATCATCTCAGCGAGAATTATCTTCCCCTATCAAATTGTAGCACTTGTCAAAATCAACTGTAAAGCATTTCGAGTGCTCTTCTGAATCAACAAAACAGATGTATAGCAATGTGAGGTTGCGAGGAGAAGGAAATAACAGCGAACCAGACGCCCGTCAGTGCCTGTAATCTCTTGAACCCTCACTTAACACAGTAGACACTGCGGGTCTTGGGGACACTACTCCTAAGAGGGAAACACAAAGCTGATTCTTAATAAGATGTAAAAATATGTAAAAATTATTTTTTCTGCTTTACTGCTACACATTTATCCTTTCTTTATATTCCTAAATAGACCAAAGACATGTAGAATGCGGTTCTTTTTTGTCTATTAGTAATTACAAGAAAGTATGATGCAATTTTAGAAATTAGAAGTTAAAGCTACAGAAGACAAAGGGGAATAATTATTTTATCACAGGTAAAATTTTGCTTTAATACAATTCTTTCTCTACCTTGCCGATCAGCAGCTTTTCCTTTTTTCATCACAGTGTGCTTTAGCAGATAGACCCACGAACTGTGAAGTCAGACTAAGAGGCCTAAATTCTGTGCCTTTCATTTTGTGAGTCTGGGCGGGTTAGCTATCCTGCCCGTGTCTTGCATGTAAAATGGAGATGGCAGCAGTAACTAACTCACGGAGTTATTTTGAGGATTCCATGAGACCATTCTGGTAAAGCAATGAACATACTGCCTGGTACTTAGCAATCAAATATGAGTTTTAGATTTTTGTCTTGTGTTTAATATGGAGACATAATAGTTCTTTGTTTGTTGAGAGTGACCAAAGAATGCTTCATATGGTGTCCCTCTGTAAGAAGTGATTATAATTGAATCTTCGAGATTATGTTTACAATTTGAATACATATTTTAATACTAATGATGGAAGTAATTGTATTAAGCTAGCTAAATCTAGATATTCACCTTTTTAAGAAAAGTTATATGAGTGGAGGCTTTGCATGGTTGATGGAAGCATACATCATATGTCTGGTACTAAGATTTTTGTGGTCATTCTATGTACATTTTGTTTCTAGGTTGACTTTAGATGCTAAAAACTGTGGTGGGGTTGGGGATTTAGCTCAAATGGTAGAGCACTTAACTAGCAAGTCCAGGGCCCTGAGTTCGATCCCCAGCACAAAAAAAAAAAAAAATCTGTGGAAGATGCATATCCACAGCACTCTCATATCCAGTGGTATGAGAGTAAAATTTTCTTCTTTAGGTATTTTTTTAGCTTTGAAAGACAAGAATATCTTTCAGGTTATCCCTACCTTCCGTTCCCTTTCAGTCAGGATTTTCATGAGGGGTAGACGAGGACAGAGTAAGACATAACTGTAAACTGTGGCACCATTTCGAAAGCAGACTTTCAAAAATTCGCTACTCAAAAGTGAAGAAGCAAACTCGAGATGTTGCCCAAACAATCATTTTTCATCACTCTTGATGAAATAATTCTAATAAGATGAAATAATTTTAATAAACTGTGTTTATTCTAATAAATCAAATGTTTGTGCCCCTGAACCTTGAAACCCAAAGTTCATACATTGAGACCCTGGCTCCCAGTGTGAAAGTATGAGGAGTAAAAGTGTAAATATGGTCATAAGGATGAGGTTATGATATCATAGGATTACTGTCCTTATAAGAAGAGACACCATGCAGCTAATGTAGAAAAGGCCATATGAGTACAGAGTGAAAAAGCAGACGACTGCAGTCCAAGAAGAAGAAATACCTATATCAAATGATAACCTTATTCACGCTTTGATCCTGAAATTCTAGTATTCATAGAAATAAATTTCTCTGGTTGCTCCACCTGACCAATCTATATTGGCCCAGTCAGCCCAAGGAGACTAATATAAACTATTATATGTAACCTCTGTCACTTCTTCGATACTTTCCAGTCTTTTTTCCAGTTAAGCATCTTGGAACTGGCTCCTTGTTTGATTCCTTACTAGGGTTGGCCAACAATGAACTGAATAGAAGTTTATAAACAGGCATGTTAGGGTTGGGGGTTTAGCTCAAGTGGTAGAGTGCTTGCCTAGCAAGCACAAGGCCCTGAGTTCAATCCCCAGCACACACACACACACACACACACACACACACACACACACACACACAATTGGCATGTGAGTGGGTAAAGCATCTTTATTAATGGAACTTATGGGACAATTACTAAAACTCATTGAAGTATCTTTGCTACAACTGACTTAACCATATTCAATAGGAATCCTACCTACTTTTGGATTTATCACTAACAGATAGAAACATAACTGTCATAAAAAAAGATAAACTAGAGACATTTGTAGGTAAATGGATGCACCTTGAGAACATACTCTTAAGTGAAATAAATCAGACAGTCATGAGTACACATTGAATTCTTTCTCTAATATGAGAAACCATAAGTGTAAATAAAGACAAAGAGATGTAATAGATATTATATAAAAGGAAGATCATATTCAAAGGAGAGGAGAACTAGAAGGGGAGAAGGGGGGAAAAGAAGGAAGGGAAAAGGAAAGAAAGGGGAAAGGGAAAAATGGAAAAAACATATATAACCTGCTATAAATAGGGAAGGGGGAATAGAAGAGAGGGGTGGGGAAGAGGCAGGGAAAAACCAAGATACCTCACGTACAGGTACAAAATAACTATGATGAATGTGATTGCTACGTATACAATGTACCAATGCATGTTCTTGGTAAAAAAATAAATAAATAAAAATTAAAAAATAAAAGAATATTTTGATGATAAATAAAAGAAACATAACACTAACAGTTAACAACCTAAAAGGCCAAAGCTGTAAACAAATGCATCACAAAAATGTAAATGCAAATTGGTAATGAGCATAACCATTTGATATGAATAGAATGAATTAGTGCAAATACTCTTTTTTAGTAGGTTAGTAATTTTGAAAAGAATATTGATACTCAATACTTGCTAAGAGATTATGATTTTACATGAGCATTAGACAATTTATCACTGTGCATTAAAATGTTTTAGTTATTTATACTAGTTTGCCTATTATTTCCCATCCTTTATTCTATCCCAAGAAAAGTAATCCCAAAAACAGGATTAGTTTTGTGCTCAGATATTTTCTATCCTCTGAAATAATGTGACTGTGGAAAACTTGTGGTTTATGTGTTTGTACATGTCACTCATTTTATTATAGAAATCAAACATAATTTACTGTGAGCCTATATTCCTCCTATATTCCAAGAATATATACATATTATTGGAAGCCTATGCTGCCTAGAAATCTTGAGTGCCCCCCAACCTGGTCTTTATTCACCAATGTGCATGCTGAGGTAGTTATGACCTGTGCACACATTAATCCTAAGCAAAAGTTCTGGTGTTTCTCAAGCACATTAAAAATCTCCAGACTTTCATATTATTCTTAAATAATTGTAGTTTAATCTGTAGGACTTCTCAAGCCTCTCATATACATTATCCTATTCAGAGCACTCCTAGGTGGGAAAAAATATCATCACAGATGTCCCTTACTTATAGAATTCAATATTACCTTTCTAATTTTACCAATTTTCTTTGGCATGAGTCCAAATTGTAGAGTCTACAATTGGACTAAAGTCTTCTCTGCAATCGAAATAAGTCTAGATCCTCAGCCAGGAGGAAAAAAAATTATACAGTATCAATATTTGGATTCTTCATATCTATACCTATACACTGTATCTATCATCTATCTATCTATCTATCTATCTATTTATCTGTCTATATATACATTTATCGATCTATCTATCATCTATGTATCTATCATCTATTTCCCTTGCATTTTTAAGATATCTTCATAAGAAAGTAAGATATCTTTTTAATAATAAGAGGTGAAATATAAGTAAAAATTGTTTTACAAGGTTGACTTCTAAACATGAATTTGAATTAGGAGTCTCTTCCTGCTTCATTTTATAGCAAGCACAATTTTTATTTACATATAAATGTATTTCACTTAGACTGAATTTTTATGTGAAGGAGCTTGTTGTGGGACTTGGGATTTATGGACAAGGGAGGACACTCTCTCACAACCAGCTCAGTCTATTTCTTGGTTCCTGCACTGCTAGTACAGCTATCACATAACTTTAGAAACCTAGGACTAGATAATAAAGAGGTGGACCATTCTGTAATCTCCAAATTTAAAAAGGCTGAGGGAGAAGGATTTCAAGTTGGAGCCCAGGCTGGGCAATTTAGAAAGACCCTCTCATTAAAATAAAATATTAAAATAAAATATGCCTGGGGATGTAGTTAACTGCAAATACTCAGGGTTATGTACCTAGTATTGGGGAAAAAAAAATAGCTAGGCAATTGCCCAGAGAGAAGAAATTAAAATAATTCTATTTCCTTCTCTGACTTGGACCATATATTCAATAAACATATATATATTTAGTTATTTTTCTATGTAAGAAGGATTCTATTTTGAAAAGCGATTAATAAGATCCTAGTTTCCGTGAAATTGACCTCCCAGGTCAATGGAACAATCAAGGTAGCTTCAGGGAGTGAGGAGCGTCATAACAACAAATATGTCAGAGAAACGGGATGGTAACCAAGAGGTTATGTTAGGTGCGATGTGGAGTGAGTGCTTTCCTAAGGAGATCAGTTTCTAAAATAAATTCCGAATACCAGAGTTAGCCATCGAGGTAAATGTCTGGAGGAAAATTTGTCAGAGATGGAGCTTGGGTGCCATGTCCCCAATCCAGGGTCCAGCTTGACCTATTCAATATACACACTGACACTGGCATATAGAATATGTTTATTTTGTGTTTACTCACTAAACTTTTCCATTTATTTTGCCCTTAATGAATTAAAATTTCAAATTAACGTGCTGATATTCATTTATTTTTAGACAAAATTTTTTAATATAATAATTCAATTCTTCCTACTCAGAACATTGAGTATGAAGTAAAAAATAATCCTTCCTCTTAGATTGATACTTTCTAAGTCTACTTGCTTTTTTGTGTTATATTTAATAAATACCAACACCTCTAGTAGTCGGCTTTCTCGTTGCTGGGACAAGGTACCTGCAACTGAAAGAATAGCAGCAGTTTCAATGTGTTTAGTCTGTAGTCGACAGTCTTCAAATCAGAAACAGCACAGCGCAAGGCCCTGACTTGGATCCCCAGCACCACAAAAACAAACAAACAAACCAAAAAAAAAACAGTGTGTTGATCATTGTAAAACCTGGGTAATGAGGGCACAAATACTCACCACACTATTCAAGGGGCTGGGGATTTAGCTCAGTGATTAGAGTGCTTGCCTTGTAAGCACAAGGGCCTGAGTTCGATCCCCGGCACCACACACACACAAAAAAGAAACAGCACAGCGGAAGCATGTGGCAGAGAAAACTGCTCACACCGCGGTGACCAGGAACCAGAGAAGGCAGAAACTGCGCCAAGAATACACCTTTTCAGGTTATATCCCCAGTAACCTTCCTTCTGACCAGGCTCCACCTCCCAACAGCACAGTCAACAGTGAATCATCAATGGACCTATCGACTGATCAGCAAATCACTTCCCAAATGCTTCACTTCTGACATAAAACTTTTGGGGGGACATTTTAGATCTAAACCACAAAAAATCTCAGCGCTATATAAACTGAAGAAGAATCATTCAAGTGAGAAATAGAGACTTCATCACTGATATTCGAGTGACAGATGAATAAGCACTGGTAGAAATAAAGAGACATTGCTGAAATATCTTGTTTTTAAAATAGATGTTAACTGATTTTCTTGTGACTGTATTAAACTTATATATCCTTAAATTCCTTTGTGAACAACTATTGAAAAATATAAGCATGCATATGCACCAAAATATAGCACTCTGTAGCTTGTAATTTCTACGTATAAAAGTAGATTTGATGTAATCTGGAAAAAATAACAAACATTCAGTTTGCCTCAGTAAGTGTCAGTTATTGTTCAGGCTCGAGAATAAAAATACCTGTAATAATTGATGAATTGGTAACAGGGGTTCAAAAACCATAAAACATGTTTTAAGAATTAAATAAGAATAATGAACGGCAACTGGAAAGAGAAGAGAAGTGATATTGATATACTATGAAATGATATTGATATTTCACTTTTGCATTTACTATAACCCTCTAACGTTATCCCCGGGGAGCGCTTTATGGTCAAGCTTCTCAGAGTCTGTACTTGTAATTTTACGATTAAAGAATAATGCAGGTTATTGTATAGGAATAACTGAGTGAGAGAATGGGTTTAACGTAGCACGGTTGCATAACAGAATGAGCTAAACTCAGCAGTGAGACAATTAAGAAATGGATTTAATGGTGTCCAGTAAGTGACTTTGGTGTACTCTTAATTCTTTCTCTTTATCTAAGTGTCACACAATGAGCATACACTAGGTTTTTCTGGTCACTTTATAAATGGTCTTACATGGTATGGTGGACTTACTGTGGTCAACTTGAGCAGGAACGCCCAGATGGATTGAGTGGGTGTGGTTCTGGGTGTAGAGGATCCACCTGAGGATTGTTGTGGAAACAGCATAAAGGAGAACAGGAGCAGAACACAGATGCCGGCTGTTTCCCAGGAGAAGCTCTGCTGCAGCTGGTTCTCCCGAAGTGAACTCGGCTGTTCTTGTCACAGAAGGAGCTCAAGTCCTTGCTGTCATTGAGGACAGCTGCTGTTTGATTCTAGGGAGGTCTGATCTTCATCTCCACCTTGAGCATCATATCCTGGATCCAGATAGATTTCTTCAGCCTTTTAGTGCAGACACGGACATACACAGGATATTGCGGTGGGCTCCCGGTCCTTGATTGGATCTTTCATGTCTCCAGTGCTGAGACAGATATTCTGCACTCTTCCTGCGTTTGGCTTGTGTGTAAACGCTGTAACTTGTAAATATCCTGTATTAAATCTGCTCTCTTGGAAACCATTGGCTCTAGAATCTACTGACTAATACACACGGGGACTGAACTGCAAAGTAACCTTTATAGGTTCACCCAATCAGATGTGAACAATTCAGTATTTTACACAGCTTGGGTCTTCTCTCATTCTCAGGACTTCAGTCTGCTTCATTGTCAGAAGGGAGGTACAGTCTGTCCCTTCACTTCCTCTCTTCTTTGTCTCTACTTTCTCATTCCCAATCCATTACCTTCTGTGTCTTTCAACGCCAAAGCAGAAGGAATAAGGGGAAAATCTGCAAAAAGTTGCCTCATTGGTGTTTAGATTGTTATCTTCCAGCCTTTGGCATCCTCTGAGTTGTTGCATACTCAAATGCTGGTTTTGCTGCAGTGTCCTTAACTGTTATGTAGCATGGCTCTCTGATTAACATCACCACTTTGGCCCACATTCATCTCACTGTGTCTCATTGTTACTGTTCTCTTTCCAAGCCTTCTTGGTCAGGGATACATCCAGAATGCTTGAATTGGTCACGTTTTGTGGTATTCACTTTCCACATCACAATCCATCTGTGCTTTTCATACTGGGTGCAGAGAGGACGGGCTGGCTCTTGCCGCCCTCCCTGTGGTCAAACTTCAGAAAAGCTGCAGTCAGAAGCTCCCAAATTACAAAGGATACAAGCTGATGCTCCTAAGATTTTCTCACCATACTCCACTCAAGTGGCTGCATGGATCAGCTTCTGAATATGTTCATTTCAGCAAGCATCCAGCCAGGGCAAGCTTGTTATTCATATTTTTGACTTTTTAACAAAAATATCTGATATCATAAACTTAAAGGAGAAAACATTCATTTTTGGCTCACGGGTCCAGAAGTTTCACTATATGGTCATTTGGTTTTGTGAGTTCTTACCCTGAAGTAAGGAAAATGTAATGAAGATCATTGGCTTCCCTCATGCTTGGCAGGAGGTAGACAGAGGGAGGAAGATGAGGACAGGATACACCTTGCTAGGACACACTTTCAGTGACTCACTTCCAGCTAAATTTGCTTCCTAGACTTTACAACGCCTCCCAGTAGTCCATTCAATAAGTGGATTATGAATTAATCCACTTATGAAATTAGAGCCTTCATAGTTTGAAGAGCTTTGAACACTGCTGAATTAGTGACAAGGCCCTCAATGCTTGAGGTTGTAGGGCGACAGCTTGTGTCCAAACCATAACCGTCAGTAACGCCTGCTTCGCTTTCTGACCACCCTCCTTCATTTCTAAGAGTATTTTTGTTTGGAGCCCACCACTCACTTAAAGGAATAATCTTCCTGGCCTTTTCTCTGACTATGAGATGTAGTGGAAAATGTCCTAGAATGCCTCGCTTCTGCCAGCTTTCCTCTGGGACAAATTATGACTTTTGACTTTAGAGACTGGATGGGATGTTGGGGATGACAGCCGAAACGCTAATTTGCCCACCTTCTAGCAAGCTCAAGACAGGACTGCCTGACAGCTTTTTGGCTGTTTTGGTTAGAATGTGGTAATACTTACTACTCGTTGTCCACAGTTTGGGGATTTAGCCAAAATTCCAAGACACAGGAAAGGTTTCATTCAACATTTTATGACACACGTTCTTTGAAAGTTTCAGTGAAATACAAAGAACAAAATTAAAATCACCTGTAATTTTTCCACTGCTAGTTTTTGTGTCAGTGTCTATTACTTTTTGTAACTACACATAAAATGAATTCATGCAACTGTATATGTGCAGAATAACTTTTATACATTCTTTTAATAATCCTTGTTTTTCTACTTAAATATATTCAAATATAATTCATTATTATCACAAAGCTTTATTTTCAGTGGTACCTTGTTTTTGCATTATAAAATTTGCAATCACAAGGATACAGATTTTTTTTCAGTGTGTCTAAACGTAATGCTTTGGTGACTATTACTGCTCATTAATTCATTCATCAAATATATTTTGAGTTGCTTCATGTACGATTGCAATATGTCAGAAATAGGATGAATGTGGCATGATTTGTGAGAATAAAGAGGAAAACGATAATTTTAGAGTTACAGATTATTTCACTATCATGACTGCAGTGATAGTTTCACGGATGTTTGTAAACACCCAAAGTTCACAAATTTTATCCTTCGAATATGTGTATTTTAGTGTTTTTATACATCTATTAAAAAGCTGTAAAATTCTAACTTGGTGTGGTGGCACACGCCTGTAATCCCAGTACTTGGGAGGCGAGGCTGGAGGATCACCGCAAGTTTGGAGCCAGTCTGAGCTACACAGCGAGACCTTGTCTCAAAAAAAACAAATTAGGGGTTGGGGATTTAGCCCAGTGGTTAAAGTGCTTGCCTTGCAAGCACAAGGACCCGAGTTCGATCCCCAGCACACCCCCCAAAAAAAACAACAAATTAAACAAAAAAATATTTAATTTGTGTGTTACAGCCTCCCAGGTATGATGTATCGTTCCTGAATTGTGAAAAGACAACAATAGAAAGTTTGATAATCTAAAAGGAGGATATTATAAGGTTAGTTTGAAAGAAAAGCAGAATAAAATAAAAATTCAGAATCAGGAGAGACCAAAATCTAGTGTGACTGTGTGTGTGTGTGTGTGTGTGTGTGTGTGTGTGTGTATGTCTGAAGATCCCTGTAGTTGTGTGAAAAAGATCGTGTATATGGGAGTTGAATATAACTGGATTAATGTTGCTACATTATGTACTTTAGGAGTGATCATAAGAGGACTGCATTAGTTTAGTTGTGTCTGTTACTATGACTTGAACTTGATTAGTCTCATTGATATTGGTTGCAATAGGAATTTAAGTGGCAGACTTGGCAGACTTGTTGATAGATTGTATAAGGTAATGGAGGCAGGAAAATGTAAGTTCTTATTCTCAAATTTTAGACCAGAAGACCTGAGTCAGGTACAGTGCCTTTTATTGAGGTTGTGAACACAGGAAACAAAGTAAGCTTGAAGGGAAGAGATGAATTCAGTAGTAGACACACTGAATTTAAGATGGCTGCAGGACGCTCGATTAGAACACTCAAGTAGGAAGGTGACTGTTCTTGGACCCAAGCAGGTGGGCTGGCAATTTTGCTTTCAGAAGACATCACAGGAGTTGTGATTGGTTGGAGAAGGAGAAATGTTGTAGCTTTAGACTGAGTCTTGAGAGACTCTAACATTTATATATTGGTAGAAAGGGAAGAATAAGCAGAAACATATGAGAAGAATCAACCTGTTTTCATTAGGAAACTGGGGGTAACTAAGGAGCTAAGAAAGTACAATTAACAAATCAAATAAAAGGAAAATTAGAACTTGCCCACATTTGACTTACTTTATGTATTTTTTCTACTTGCTGCTATAACAAATCAGCAGAAACTTGGTAGTTTTAAATAAAACAAATTTATTCTCCTGAATTGTAGAATGCAGACATCTGAAATCAGCTTCAGTGGATTTGTCAGCAGGACTGATTCCTGCCCTTTCCAGAGTCCAAATTAGCTGTATTTCTTGGCTCAGGGTCCGGCCTCAGTTCCCTTCAGCCTCTTGCTGGTGCTCATCAGTTGCTAATCTCCTACTGTGGTTTCTCCTCCTGCCTCTTTCCTAAGGATGCCTGGAATTACACCATGTAGCCCACCTGTATCATCCTGGATACTCTCTCCAACTCAAAATCATTAATGTAATCGTATTTGCTAAGACCCTTTGCCACCTACGTTAACATATTCACAGAATCTCAGAATTAGGTCAGGGCACCTGGAGGAGGGGTGAGATTCAGTCCCTTACTAAGGTCGTTGTAGAAATAATAAACAATTACTCAATTCAAGTCAAAGTGGGTTGAGGCCTGACTGATAGGTGAGAACGGAATAAAATGTATTATATTGGGAAAAGGGAAGAAGTTGTTCAAATGAGAAAGGTCACAAGGAAGGGGGGATAAGGAAAGGAAGAAAAAGAAAAAAGGAGACTAGAAGGAGAAAAAATGGAAAAAAGCTTTTGTAAATAAGGAGCAGAAGAGGGGTGAAGGGATGGAAGAGGAATGGGAAAAAAAGAAGCAGCAAGATATACCATGTACAGGTACAAATTCCCTATGCTGAATGTTACCATTATGTATATATAAAATGTACCACTAAAATAAAATTTTAAAAAAATCAAGAAAAATTAAATACTTAAGGATCAAAAAGTAAAAGACCTCTATAACAAAAACTATAGTATTCTGAAAAAGGAGATCTAATAGGACATTAGAAAATATGTTTTATGTCAATAAGTATGTAAAAGGTATAGAGGAACCAGAGGAGGAAGGAGAGGGGGAGGGAAGGGGAAAGGGATTAGGAAAAAAAATCTGTAATATGTACATGTAACTACTCCCCAAGATGACTGTAAACTGCATGAACTGCGAACATGCACTAATGAAATAAATTTTTTTTTAAAGTGGAGAAAGTAGTTCTAAACAATCTTGCAAGAATTTTGCCATAAGTGAGGAGGACAGAGAGAAACTGAAAGACAGAAGACGAATACGTTTGGTGATTAGAAAACACTGAATGTGTTTAAATGCTGATTGAAACAGTTCAAAAGGCAGCAGAAGGTAAAGATACAGGAAAGAGAAGAGATAAAAGTTTCTGGAGTTTTCTATGAGGGCCCAGGAGCTTCCATGAGCATCCAGGAAGAACTAAGCATCTCCTTTTACTAGAAGCATTCCTAAAATAATTTAGGAATGGAATCTTATAAATACAGAGGACAAATTCTTTTTTCCTCTTTTCTTTCTTTTTCTAATTTAGTCTTGGTTTTCTGTTCAATTTTTATTTTTTATTAGTATATGTTTGCAGTGCATAATGATCACGTCCTCTGTGGGGAGTCAGTCCACATACATAACACATCTCAGTTCCTTTTCAACCCCTTCCCTTGCCTCCTTCCCCTCCCCCTCCATCTCTTGATTCCTTTCCCATTTCAGAAAGATCTATTTCCCAAATTCCTATTATATGTCTTTTATTTTGCTCTTCAGATATATTTGGGTTTCGTTGAAAGAGTACATAGCTGTTTCTTTAAGGTTGATGGATTCATTAAGTTATAATGTTACCTTCTTTTTATAATTTCCTCCCAAGAAAATATTTTTTAAAAAACTTCAAACTGATTCTTAGAGGTGTAAAATGAATACCAAATTGCTGCAGAAGGAAGCTGTAGTTTTGCAGACCTGCAAAATTTCCTATTTTGAATCTCAGTTTGTTTGTTTTTTTTTTTTTTCTAATCTTGCATGGGTTTGGATCTTCTACCAGATTTTACCAAATTGTACTAGTAAGTGAACTGCACAGAATGCACTTTTGTCTCCAGCAGTTTACCCTTAACACTCACGTCACCATTTTTCCTTCCTCTCTTCCCATTGTTATTTCTGTACAACAGATCATGGCTTCCACTGAGAGCTCCCAGTAGAGCATGTTCAAAGTTTCCTATAATGGGTGCTTGTGAGGCCTCTTCACTGAACATTATGTACATTATGACAGAAACTAAGATGCTGCCAGCTGTTGTGGTATACGCATGTAATCCCAGCACTCGGGAGGCTGAGGCAGGAGAATCACTGAGAGTTTGAGGCCAGTCAGGGTTACATAGTGAGTTTAAGGTCAGCCTGAACTACATAACAAGACCCTTTCTTTAAAAAATGCTAAAGAGGAATGTGTTTGTTTGCACATGTACTTGGGTTACATTGATGTGCGAGGGACAATTGTAAGATTATAGTAACATTTGTCAAACAAGGATTCTCTTACCAGGTTTAGGGAAGGTGATACATTGTTCAGAGTTTATCATTCAATTTCACACCTTTATTGAGCACCTATTGTTGGACAGATGCAGTACAAGTGACTATTTGTGAGAAGTCAGAACTCTACTGGGAGAGTTGTGGGAAAAAGAAGGGGGAGAGCTGGGAATGTAGCTCAATAGTAGAGTGCTTACCTGGACTCTCACGGCTCCAGCTGTGATCCCCAGCACTAAGGGGAAAATGGAAGAGGAAAGCTGAGTAACTAAAACTATGGAAAATATCATGGTAACTTCTGACCTATGTAGACTGGGTGGTGAGGGCTAACTTTTCTGAGGTGACTGCTTTTCATGTGAATCCTTAAATAATACTTATCCAACCTAGATGTTGAACTGACTGCTATACTAGGTATGATCCGAATATGATGTGACTTTACATTAAAAATTAACCCAGACCAAGAATTTAGAGAGGGGTCGTTTATTTGTATATTTATGAGTGTGTGTGTGTGTAGATATGAAAGGGTTAACTTTTAGATTTTAGTAATAATTTTCAACTGTTCGATTTACTGTAAAAGACACATGCCCATTAATCTCTCTCGAAATACTCCCTCTCACTTCAAACACAGCTCTCCCACTGTTCTTGCCACTTTCCAAAGATGTGCTGGAAGTCCTCATTTGTGAGTGTCTTTAGTTGGACTGTCATGGCCACCTTGATGTCTCGAATGGATTCAAAACATTTACCTCTCATGGTCATTTTGAATTTGGGGAAGAGCCGGACGTTGCACTGTGCCACAACTACTGAATAAGGTAGATACGGTAATGATATTAGGAGCTTACTTTTCTGTCGGATGGCACGTGGCAGCAATAGTCACTGTATTTTTTATGGTCACTCATGAAGACACACAAAAAGGGCCTCCAGAACTACTTGAGAAGATAGCGAGGATGATGGGATAAATGAGTTTGAAGCAAAAGGGGAGTGTTTTGAAGAGGATTAATGACCACTTTTTTTTTTTTTTTTTTACTGTAATGCATTTTAAAATTTAAGCATTTATGGTATTTTCGATCACAATTTGTATGTCATGAAGAATATTATGGGGTGTCAGACAAGCTGACAATCTAATTTAATTGTGGGCTAAGTAGATAAGATATGATGTTGCAGAATGTTGGGATGTGACTGCCGGGAACAGACGGCAAAGGGATAAATGGTGCCTCCAGCTAGGGCCAGCGGCACGAGGCCCCAAACCACAAAGCAGCCATCTTGATTAAAACTGAGGGTAGAACTTTGCGAGAAAGAGTGGAAAATGTGATGAAGTCATGTCTTGGAGGCTCTTAAAAGGCTGTGAGGGGAAATTTGGATTTAGAAGTTTCCGAGAATGCAGAAGGAAGACAAAATTTACATTATGGTTATGTGAGTGCTATTTGTCGAAGAGGTACTTTAGAACTACCATCTCCTTTTGTATACTCCTCAGAAAACTGTAGCAATATATTGCCACAGATGGGCTAAACTGATGAGGTATGACAGGTAAGGCTAGAAAGAATCTGAATTGAGGATAGAGAATGGTCTGGAATGAGCAGAGCAGTTAAGAGTCTGGCATAATAGCTGTGGTGTTAGGAGTAAGAGGATGAGTGCGAGGAGTATCCAGGGGCCTGCAAAAGAGAAAATGGGGTCAGAATCTTTTTGGACACCAGGTCTCTTGGATGCAAGATTAAGATCACATTTGATGCAGTTAAAGAGAAAGGAAGAAGCATTTTAGATTCTGTCTTCCAAATGTAAAATGTGTCATCCTAACTATTTTCGCTTTGAATGTTTTGTATATATTTTCTAATTATTGTTTTTAGCATTTTAAAATGTATGCCAGTAAGTGATACTTTAGAAATATATTTGTGGCTGGGGATTTAGCTCAGTGGTTAGAGTGTTTGCCTTGTAGGCTCAAGGCCCTGAGTTCAATCCCCAGCACGAAAAAAAAAAAAAAAAAAAGAAAGAAATACATTTGCCTCTCACTAATTACATGACATTGGAAAAGCCATTTAATCTCAGGACCTCAGGTTCTAAATGTATGAAAATTTAGAGAGTTGCTGCAAAGTATAAAATAATTTTGTATATGCAAACCTCCCATCACACCCCACTCTACATTTCCCCCATTTGTAGGGAGAGTGTCTGGTGAGATAGACACCCAGAGAATTTGTCAGCATAATAGCTTCAAAGCTACTCCAAAATAGGCAGTTAATATGACAAGAGAATGTCTGTTGACATTTCCCTATAAGGTAGTAGAATAGCATCAGCTGGGGAAACTTCTGAAATTTTAGAAAGCTCCTCAAACTCTGTATGTTATACATAAGAAAAACAAACAGCCATTTCCTAAATTTGAACCCATTCTTTTTCCTCTGCTCCACCTACCACATGGAAAGCAATGCGGAACTAATAATTATTTCTTCAGCAGTGCAAATTAGCTCTGTCTTTTATTCCCACACTATCTTAAACACAGGGTTGCCTTTCATGTTATAGCCAGGAGGGTTAGCTTGTTAAAAATTTGTCCCACCATTCTCCAAAGTGTCATTCAGAGATCTACTCATGCGACTCTCATTAATGACAAAGACCTGTGTCTAAAGAAGTGTGCAAAACCCTAGAGAGTATGAAGATTCCAAGTGTTACAGAGGCCAAGCTATCTTATCTAGAGGTTAGCCTTCCGGGTCACGAAGGATTCACCCCCATGAAATAAAGTGCACAATTCTCCGTGTGCCTGGGTCTCCCCTACAACTGTTAATGCGAAGCTTTAGTCTCCTCCTCCATACAGAATACAAATTACCCAATAAAACAAATACAAGCTCTCTAAAGCTGCATCATACATCATATAAATTTTTAGCTTTTTAGAAAACAAGTATTATATATAGTTAAGTACCTGCATTTGTAAAATTCAAAAGTAATTGTTTAAAATCAAATTACAAATCAATTCCTTCCCACATTTCTTCCAAATCTATTTCATAAAATTATAAATTCACTTAAAAAACATCAATCTGTGCTCACTTTATTTATACATTTCCTATGTGTGTATAGCTTTTGTTAACACAGCATGACAGGGCTGAGGATTCTAAGGAAAACATTTCTGTTCATTTAGATGTACCAGGACTGTAAGGAACTGCTTATTCAGACCCTGGATTAGAACAATACTTCCAGTTTGCGTTTTATACTCTACTGGAGAACTGAACAAAACCCTGTAATTTAGTTATGCAACATTACTCAGTTTAACTGGCACTTTACGTTCTCCCACGTTCAAACACAAATGGAGAAAGAACATTCCTCATCCATTGGGGGACACAGACTGTGGTTTGTAGGGTCGTCATCTTGTTACGTCCCATTCAGCTCAGCCCCATTAAGCTTTGGGGCCTAGCATTGCTGTCTGCTGCCAGGACTAATATCTCGGTATTTTCTTCTCTTAGTTCATGATTACTTTTCAAGAGTTAAATGATCACTCAGAAAGTTGGCTTCAGTAGATGAACTGTTAAACTTGAGGTAGATCTGATGCGGAAAAAGCAAAAGCATAAATCCTGTTGGTAGTAACTTCCCTTTGCAGACATTTGCTGCCCCCATTTTTTTATTTTCCTTCTTTTCACTGTGAAAATCCGAATTCTATCCTGACTTCTTCTTCTGTATGATTCCAGGTCTTATACCAATGAGGACTGGACTTCTTCAGTTTGTGAAGGGTTACTCTTCCAGAAAATTTCATTTGCTTCTTTATGTTAATTTGTCTCTCTCCCATCATTATATTTGTTCTACAAGTGAGATAAAATACTGTGTGGTGTGGTAGCAAATTCTAGGCAGATGAACAAATGGAAGGCAATGAAAAGTTTGTGTGTGTGTGTGTGTGCGTGACTGACTGCGTGTGTGTGTGCACTCAAGTTTCACTCTATGATTATTGATAAAACTTGTATTGACAGTCCTGGAATTTAAAAATCTGTAGCTAAAAGAATGAATTCAGCAACCAAAGTGCAGAACAGGTCATCGCTGTCAGCAACCAACATTTGTTGAACCAAAATTCTCAGTATCTCAGGTGGTTCAGATGTAGTATTGTCAGGCACTGAGCTCACTTTACAATCAGAGTATTGTTGCATTGAATAGGAAGTGAAGGAACGAATAAATTAGCATGGAAGGCCCACCGTGTTTAACTTAGATATACCAGGACCATAAGCATGTGCTCAGCTAGTTCATAACTTAGCAAACTCAGAAGATTCACAAAGGCTCCATCCTCAGGGAATCACTCACTCTGGCAGCCCACGGCTGGAGTGTTACAATCGAGTACAAATAGATACCAATCCAACAAACACACAGTGCTTTTTCTTTCTATGTCCACATCCTGAAATAAAGAGAACAAGAATGGAGAACACAGCATTTTTATGGGTAAACTTGCCATGTGTTTGTTGTATGTAAATATGTTACACAATGAAGTCTTTTCCCTGCTCCTACACATGCTTTACACTTGGTTTTTCTTAAAGACTCTCCTTCCCTCTCTTTTTTTTTAATTTAAATTAATTTGATTTAGGAACTGCAAATTGGAAAAGAGTTTGAGAATATTTAAAACAGTTAAAACAGGTCATTTAATTATGAATTCTGTTAAAATTTAAGAGCCTCATTAACCATTGCATTTTAAAAAACTAACCCCCAAGTCCTAGCTCACTGATTTTTAAAAACCTCCTGTAACGTATTTTTCGACTCCACATTCTCATCTCAGCAAATGTCTGCTCCTGGGCCAGATGTCTCACCTCCTTCCTCCCTCCCCTGTTCTGACTTATTCATATATCCACAGTATAGAAACCAGTTGAATGTTTTTGTTTATCCTCCTACTCTGAGAGTTCACTGAAGCAAAAATCTTACTGGGAAGTACCTTGGTAAACTCATTCTCTTTACCTTGCACAAGATCGAGCACAGAGTAAACATTCAGTCAACATACATAAATACATGAATCTTGTGACAACATCTGTCCCTTCCAGTCATCGCCACCACTCAGATTTCAGACCCCTTATACTTTGGATTGTTTTGAGGAATAACTTATAAGTTTTCTCAGAAATGGTATTTTCAGTCCTTGGGTACACTGGGTCCTAAATCCCTTAAATAAGCAAATAGCTTGCAGGGAAGCAGGCTACCATCCAGTCCTTCCTGGCAGGGTCTGCACTTCTCTAATGAGTGCTAGCTGCTATTCTGAGCCCTGGGTCCTGTCTGTCTGTTTCCATTTAGCAGTAAAGTCCTTAATCTTCATCATTCTCAAACTTCCATTTGTTTCCCAGTTTTTTCTCACATTCCTGACATCGGCCAAATAAAGTAGTTCCATTTCCTGTCCATTTTAATATAATATTTTTACAGGATCCTCATGGATATCAGATTTTTCTGCATCTTCTCTATGGGCTAAACTATTCTTTCTGCTTTTAATCTGTAGAGAAAAGATCGGCTCCACCGGTTTTGGGTTTCAGTTAAGAGTTACCTCCTCTATTGCAGAGAGCTGATGGTATGGGATAGTAGATGAATTTTGTACATAAATTATTAAAATGCAGTTTTCATAAGTGCAAGATGTGAAATGTGTCAGTGTACTAAGGAATACAGTATAGAGAAAGCTGATCTCCACTTAGGGTTGTCAAGGATTGAGTCCAGACCAGCTAAACTATAGGGAAAGGGCATTCCAGTGAAGTCCACAGCTGCGTACAGAGGTGTGAGCGCACAGCATGGTGACTGAAAGAAGTTCTACATCTCTGAAGTTGGTGCTATAATTTTGAAAGTAGTAGAAAATGTGGTTGGAGAGGTGAAAAGCTATTGAACAATAGCAAAGATGGTGCCATTGGTTGGAGAGTTAAACCTGTCATCAAAATAGAATTTAAAGAGAAAAGGAGGAGAATCATCAGTAAAGTGAAAGTAATCTGAAATGAACATCAAGGTACTTGAAGGAGAAATATTAAAGTGGCAGGGTTAAAGGATTAACCATTTTCTATCCGGAAAAAAAATGAAGAAGATATTTAAAAGGTTATAATCAGCAAGAAAGGTCTGATCTCTGGGGATAAATGTGTGCAGTAAAGAAGATGTTGAATTTTTTGACTATAGATCACTAAGTTGTGAGCACGTAACTGAGAAGTCTCAGGCAGTATATGTATAGCAAAAGGACAAGGGAATTGTCTAATAACATACATGAACATCTCTGATGTGCTCTGTGCCATGCTATGAGGAAAGGCTGTATGTGAAGAAAGAAAAGGAAAAATCACTGATTTTTAGAGTTGGGAATTAGCTAATATAAATCTGTGACCAGTTTCAAATAAGTTCTGAATTGCAGAGTCCCATGTTGTGGGACTTCAGAAAGAAGTCAGATCAATGTATTCATGAAAGGTGCCAGATCTAAAGTGTTTGGAGGAAGTGAGGGTATAGCATTTAAACTCAAGGGGATCAGGAGATGGAAAACAGAGAAAAATATGGAGCCTGACTGATTTGTGAAACAGGAGTCTGGACTGAAATATGCTGCATTTAACATCAACAGAACATGTTGAGGAAAAAAATTTGGTAAAAACATTGGTCAAAGATTACAGAGACAATCTCAGCTCTCAGACAGGAGAGATTACGTGCTGCAGTTGGGAAGTGGAAGCCCTACAACCTTTACCCTTCACTCCACTGAAAATAAGAGTAGTGGAGTGGGTGTTACAGGAAGACTGATCGTGGAGTGATACGTTTGATGGAGTCCAAGAAGACGAAGGGCAAACTTCAAATAGAATTCCTGATTCCTCTCTTGCTTTGGCAATACAAGACTTCTCAATCCTTCTTTTTGTACCTCTCTCGTGTCTGGATTTCTGTTTGTTGTTTTAACTCTTTTCAAGATAAGCTCCAGGGGTTGGAGGTTTAGCTCAAGTGGTAGAGTGCAAGGCCCTGAGTGCGATCCCCAGCACCCTCAAAAAAAGTTCTACTTCATTGTTGATAGCTAGAATGGAACACACATCCCACCTCTGTGGAGACTGGGAGGACGTGTGTTTTATGATGCTGCATAGAAAGATCCTACAAAGGTTCTTGCTAAGGCCTTTTCCTCATGTGGCTTAAAATTTCTGTTTAATTTTTTGTTTCTCTTGTAAATCTATATACATATCGGGCAGGAGGGGAGGAAATTGGGAACTGCACAGAACTGGGTACGTAACAAAGAAACACTATGTATATTCCTAATGATATAATACATAAAAATACGTCTATGAACAATTAGAGAAACTTGTTGTTGAAGCTGTAAGCTTCCTGGTTTTGTTTTTGTTCTTATGCATTTGGCTACATCTGCACGTAGATATATTAAATCCAATTACCTTACAGCACTGTTCTAATGCATGTTGTTACTACGAACAACCAAGACTGGTGTCTACAACCACAAAAGTCAGGCAGGCCTTTGAGTTCTACCTTTGTAATGCTTGGTTTTCACATAAAAGTTTTTTAGTCTCCATTTAGTTGGTATTTAAAAGTTCGCTGTTGCTGTAATATGTATGGAAAAAATGATTTTACTCATGCACACTAAATTCATGAGTCAATATGTATAGTGGAAAGGAGTAATGTATTATGTCTGGTCCTAGTTTGAGGCCTGGCAAACAATAAAATGCTCTATGAACTTCCAGTTTGAAAAAAAATGAATTCAGTCTTGGAAATTCACACTTCATGGTGGCATTGCCATGACTGGCTGCTACTGGATTGCTGACAAATAGTTACGATGACATGATGCGTGCATGTGTTAAAAATCTGTAAATTTAGGAAGAGAAAGGAAGAAGGAGCAATTCAAGGAGGTAATTTCTGTCAATTGTGCCCCAAGGTTTAAGACTATATGTGGAGAACATTAATAAAGTGTTAAAGAGTAAAGAACTGGGAAACTGACACTTAAATGAAAAATACACTGCATTTCAAGAAGTAGCCAACTGGCAACCAGGTGGTCTGAATCTGGCTTGGCTGTATGTTTTGTTTGGCCTTAGAATTTAAAACAGCATCCACTTGCCCGTCTTTAAGCACGCTGGTGTCCTCTGCTTCTCTATTTTCCCCATCATGCCTCTGCTGTCTTACACAAATCGCACAAATTCACTCACGCCACTGATATTATTCAAGTCTGCAACACAGTGTAATTTTTTTGCATTTTTTATGGCAGTGTGGTATTGTAATAGAAAGACTTTGGAGGCAAAAATCTTGGAGTTGAAATTTGACTTAAATGATCTATCAACCATGCAGTGCATCTCCCTGAGCTTCATAGTTCTTATTTTTGAAAGAGAGTAAAATAATGCTGAGAGATATGCTTAGGCGCGAGCTATGTACAGGCTTACTGTGGATCTCAGTATAGGGTATTTTTTTTTAATCTATAATGCTGAATTGTTATGTATGACTTATTTCTAAAAGAATAACTATGCCTCTTGAGGTATTAATTTCACGTGTACTCCACAACAATTATAAATGACTTTGGTAACCCAGTGTCTGGGACTTTCCAAGACCTTGTTTTGTATACACACATGTCAGTAGTTTACAAACTTGACTGCACATGAATAAATGGTGGAGCTTTAGGAAGCACTGATGACTGAGTCCCACACCCAGTAATTTTTAGTTAATTGGTCTGGGAGTGGCCTGAACTTTGAATATTTTTGCTTTCGTTTTAAATTCCCACTTTATGATCAAGATGGAGAAACATTGCTTACATCTATTCTGTAAAATCATTATTGAAATGTTAAATTTAGTCCTATTTAGTTATGCTCGATGCTTTTTGTCATACTGCAGATACAGCAGAGGTTACTGGTTAAGTATGTCATCTCTGACATCAGTTTTGGCATTATTCATATCACCTGGTATCAGAAGTTGACTAATGATCCCCCAAAGATGCCTTAATCCCTGCAAACTGTGACTATGTTGTTGCACGTGGCAAGGGGACTTTGGAATTGTGATGACGTTAAAAATATTTAGAGCATTTTTCTGGATTATCTTGATGGTCTCGAGGTAAACACAAGATTCTTTGTAAGAGAGGTAATGGAGTTCCAGTCAGAGAAATGATCCAAGGGTAGATAAAGAATCCCAGAGAATGGAGGAGGGGAAGGGAAGGAGAAATTAAAAAAAAAAAAATTAAGATGTGTTATTTATAAATACTACCTCCTCGTGATGAATGCGGTCCTTATGTACTAAATAAAACACTATTGGCTTCGAAGATGGACAGAAGAGCTTTATGCCAAAGATCCTCCAAAGACCTCTATAACCTGAGAAAAGTGAAGAAATGAATTCTCTCCAGATGGCTTCAGAGTGTTTTTAGGCTCTTAAAAACCTAATTTCACCCTTTTGAGCTCCAAATATGTAAGAATGAATTTATGTTTTTAAGCCACTGCATCTGTGGTAATGTGTCATGGAAACAATAAGAAAGTAATACGCTTTATTGAATTCATTGAAAATACATATTTTTTAAGGGGTCCTCCAGATTTCCCATATCAAGAACCATGGAGGTGGGGCCAAGCAGTGAATGTTTTAATGTATGCTTCAAGGGATTCTGATGCATAGCAAAATTTGAGAATCACTGTTTTAAATGATCAAAGTGTTAAATCAGTATTTTCCCTCAAAATTTATGACTCTGACGGTTTTACTATGGGAGAGTATGTACAAACATTCAAGTTATCCTGATTACAGAAAATTTTATGTCATGAAATAGATTTAAAATAATCCTAGGGCACTTAATAAAGAATGGGAAGGAAAATTCTCAATGTCTAACACGATTGCCGGGCTTGCAAAAACGTGTGTTTTAGGAAAGTTCTGATCTTTCGTTAGAAATTATAGACTTCAACTTAACACATCCTTATTTGGTGAGCACACAATTGCTAATATCACTAGACATCTCTTTTTGTTAGAGGAAGCTTTGAGGAAAGGCAAAGTCAACCTAAGGATCCCAAATCATATCTTCCTTTGAGTCCTATGCTGTTCGCACAGGAAGTTTAATTTGAACCTGAAGTGCAAGAGATATCATATATCCATGTGCTTTAAAAGTTCATGGATTGTCGGTGGTGGGGGGGAGTGAGAAAATAATTTACATTTTATCAAAAGGTTTGCAATTTCAAAATACCTTGACTGACTATTACCCAGTGAGAGAAAGCCATATGCAACCTGTGAACATGAAACATTTCGCTGCTTTGATTTCTATCATGAAAACTTTAAGCAGCCCCACATCTCTTCCCTAAAGTCTATGCGATCTCATTGCGTCTGTTTAAATTGTTGGCTAGTGAGTGCTTGGTTTAAGACTAGGTGCCTCTCCGTGACAAACAGCATAGAGACTACTGATTCATATCCTCACAGCTTCTGATGTTTTGAAAGCCAAAACTTTCCACTTTGACATTAAATGGTGACTAGTTTAGCTACTGTAGCATCATCAATGCTGCAGCCCTTGAAACTGTCTGTAGATGAACTTTTCATTTAACCAAATTGGGTACTCTACATTTGTCACTTGAACCTAAGAACAATCTTCTAAAAATATTAAAGTCACTTCTTCTTCTGTTATTTATAGCATGATCTGTAATTTCTTCGTCAAACTACTTAACTGCATTTTATCACACTTTAAAAAATATGGTATGAGGATCTAAAGTTCAAGGAAGTATAACAATCAGTTGAAAAATACTCACCAGACAAGTAATCAAACACTCTTGTGTCACCTGACATGCAGTGAACAAGCTGATGAATGAGTTAGGATTTAAATGGTAATTATCATTCATCATTATAATAGACTTATTAATTCATAAATTCTTGGTAAGCCAATTTTCTGTAAAAAGGTTAATAATAAAAGTGGAAAAGAAAAAAATAGACCCAATGTGATAAAAAATGTAAGAGCTAAAATATCTTTACTGCCACATATCCCTCCTAATTATCCTGTAGTTTTATATTAAAATGTTTCTTGATACAGAACTGTATTTTTTCTGTATTTTGAAAGAGCAAAAAGTATGATTCCCTTTATTATTCACCTGCTGGTCTCATCAATGTCAACCAGTATAAATATAAGAACCAAAGTGGGATAATGTTTGAAAGCTCTAAATTGATACGATCACAAATAAACTGAGTTTTAAACAGTTATTGTCATTTTTAGTAAGTGTTGGGTATGGTATCACATTTGAAGTTGTTTACTGGGCTAAATTTGGCATTCTGTACAGTAGCAGCACACACATATCTGCCATAAATATAAACGGATAACAGTGACAAATTGAACCATGTATGAACATGATTAAGGTTGTTTTACTCTTGAAAATACCAATCAACCATGTTGAAATCTATTTCAATAATACTGGAAAAAGAGCATTTTTATTGCAGTTTGTACCTCTTAATAACGTTATAGAAGGAAATGCAGCAATGAGAAACAGTTGTGGAAGAAAAAAGTAGAGTCAGGTTTAAATGCTGCCAAAATACAACAACTCCTTAAAAGTCATACAGAACTTTCTAAAATTAATTTATTTCTTAGAAAATGAATAAAGTATAATTTCAAATTATTTTTTAAATTTCAAATTATTACTATTGATTATATTCACGGAACTAGAAAACATCTATTTGAATAACTTGTTCTCAACTGGGGACATTAAATCATTAGATGACGTGACTCACAAGGTTTAAGTTTCTTTTTACAGGAGGAGAGTCAGCATGGGTGAAGCAGGGCTAATTAGCAGTAAAATTAATCTAAATCCTTAAATTTAGACACACAGAGAGTCAAAAATAAGAGTCCACTGGCTTAAATCTACATCCAAAGTTTTAGGAAAATTTTTGGTCATAAATCGAAACAATACATTTTTCATTAAATTGTGCATATAATTTGAAAAAGACAGAAAGACCACACTGAATACTATAAACTGATAGGATAGAGGCTACCTTAGATCACATTTATAGATGCATATGTGTATACAGTACAGGATTTCAAATAGCAGAATAATTATGCATTATAAGTTTATCATTTTATACAACTACATGCTAATAGTATGGATAGTTCCAAATCTCTAGGCCATAGGCATGTAATAAGTTGCTAAACTCAGTGACTGGAATTTTGTTTAAATAATACCTGCACAGTTAGGGTCAGACTGCCTGAAAAACATTGGACAAACACAGCTTCTAAAGGTTCAGACACTTTGGAAGGAAAAGAAGAAACGTCTCACAAAAATTGATAATTGTCAAAAGTACCAAGGAAATTAAAGAGCCTGACTGATTGGTTGAGAGATTTGTTTTTTCTTTCTGTGGTCTATGTTGGAAAATACGTGTTTTGGGAGAGCACTGTTGTGTCCTGTCTAGAGACTCACGTTCATGCTTCTGAAACCTAAGACTAAAACGGCACATGAAGTTGCGATCAGGTAGTTTTCTTCATAATCATAATTTTGAGAAGACATATAAGCCTCTTGATGACATGGCATATTAGGCATATTAAAGAAATTATTCACAAATTTCCCACTAGCTCTTGTTCTCCTTCAGTGGTCAAGAACAGAATTTTTTGAGAAAGGGTGCTCTGTGTGAGACAGAAAACCCGATGCCCACCCTAAATAAATGTGTGTATAGTAATCCATCAAAATCAATCAATGAATGAAAGGCTCATCATCGTTGCTTTATCACCTTCATGCTTTACATCCTGAGCTACTTGGAAAACATAGCAAACATTGCAGCTGCTTCTTCAGCAGGGAAGGTGCATCACGTCTGGGAGTGGTTGGCATTCTCAGTATGCTGGTTATAGAGAGAAAAAGTATCAACCTCTGGACATCTGTGTTAATGATGAGAGTCCACAGAACTAAGCAGTGTTCTATAATAATCACAAATTACATGAGAATTGGAACACTGTTCACCAAGTTTTACAATACAAAATTCTGCATTTCTTGGAATCAAGAAATAAATGTTTATCAACAGAACACTTTCCATCACGAAGGCTGTTTTGTTTCCATGAGTACTCTGTAGACCTTTGCAAGTATGATGCAGAAAATTCATTGTTTATGTTGATGTCAGATCTGTTGATCTTTTGCTTACTTCCAATATCTTATCCAGAAGCTTTGTTTGCAAACATCAATATAAAATCTGTGTACTTCAAATTATTAAAATGTACGAATTTTCTTTGTCCTCGCAATTCCCAATTTGGGGTGTTGTTTATCTTTTTTTTTTCAAATGGCACAACAGTTGTTATTTATTTGAGAATCTCTGTTTTAGAAAAAGTTTGGCGGTGTTTTGTTTTGTTCTGCTTTCAGAGAATAACAGAACTACCAATCAAGAGAGGCAACTGCATTTGCACTGTCAGCAAAATTTTCAGGATTCTGGCTTCCATCTAGGGACTGGAGCAATCCATCATGACTGACATGATGAGATGCGAAAAGTAAAGATGGCACGACATGATCACCTACAGAAACTGTTATATTTATCCCATCTGTAACTTATTTTTTGTTTCTCCAATTTTTCTAAAATTCTCCCACACACCTCTGAAAGACTGGCAGAAGATTCAGATGGGTTTATTTTTATGACCCCATGGTTTCACTTTACTCAATATTTGGGGGGAAATACCAACTCTCATGCTGACTTCTTTCATTAAATATATTTTTTAAAATATACATGCTCTGAAAACTGAGAACTCTATATTTATGTAGCAAGTCAATTTAGTGCAAAAGATACCTAATCCCCTAGCACTTAACAGACAGGCACCCCATCAGGCTCCTTGGAAAAAGGGGTTTGCTTATTGTGGTAACAATGAAACACTGTTTGGAGATAGATTCCCTCTCATCCGCCAGCACAGCACATGAAATCCAAAACTAAATTGTTGGGGTGCTTAACTTTCAAGCTTTCTCACACTAGGTCATTTCTCTTTGTGCTGCTTTTTAGGATGCATATGAGTAAGAGCAGAATGCCTGCTCTGTAACCTGGACTTTCCCTATCTACCTGGGTTAAATCAAGTCATAGGAATGCTTCTGCCAAAGGAAGCTAAGCGTCCTAGGAGAAAGCAGACCTTAAAACGGTAGGAATACATTAGTATTTCTTGGCCATTTTTGCTTACAATGTTCTCCTTTGGCCTTATTAACATATATTGTGGAATACTGGAGCATTTATTTGGAATTTATATTACTACATGTATGCATAACTATGTTTTATATATACTTTATCTTTTTACAAACAATATTTAATGATTTCCATATAAGGAGCCATTCCTTTTATCTTTTTATGTTTCACATCACATAGAACTTCTGGTTTTTTGGTTTGTTTGTTTGTTTTATTTTGTTTTGTTTTTCCCTATACATGCAAGCAAATTTTGGCATGTTAAAAACTTGTCAAAAGAGTATGGTATGTACAAATAAGTTCACACGGTATGTGTGGTTTTTTTACAATGCGCAACTGCTTTATTGACAGTCTCACATTTAAAATTATTCATTAAAGTCCCCAGGTTAGGATATCTTCTTCACACAGACAAAAATTTGTCCTTCATGTTCCCTGTCACATTGCCAATGCCTGGCACATGGTAGGTGCATATTAAGTACTGACTCAATAAATTAGAAAAATATCATTAATTCTGAAATATCATCAAACAAGAAAAAGATAATCTGTGATTTTTAAAATGCTACTCATGATTTGTGATTTAAAATTCACAAGAGTAAATAATGTTGAATTAAAAGGAATAAAAGCATTTATTAGTAATCCTGATAGCTCTTGAGTTTTGGCAACTTTTAAAACAGGGAGTTGGTTAAAGTTGAGAAAAGGGAAACAACACAGAGTTTCTGTGTGTAGTAGGTAGGTGGCCTTCTTGTATCTGGTATACACAGGTTATACTGTACTAGTTAGCTTTCCTATAGCTGGGACAAAACACCTGACACATGGGATTTAAAGTAGGAATTATTTTGGCTAATGGTTTCAGTGAGTTCAGTTCACAGACATCTGGGTCCAAGAAAGGAACACATGGTGGAAAGGGCTGGAGGAAGAAAGCTGCTCCACTGGAAGCAGACAGAGAAAGGAGGAGCTGGGAATGAGAATACACACTTCCAGGTCACACTCCCATAACTTATCTCTTCAGATCAGGCCCCATGTCTAAACATGAGACTTTTGGGGGACATTTCAGATCTAAATTATAATGTTTCATCCCTGACCCTAAAAAGGCTCGCGTCTATCTCATTATGCAAAATACATTTAGTTCATCTCTATGAATTGCCAAAAATCTTAATAGTTGCAGCACTGCTGAAAAGTCCAAGTCCAAAGTCTCCTCTGAGACTCAAGGGAATGTCCTAGGTGTGAGTTTCTGTGAAAATAGAAAAACAATGTTATCATTTCCTACGTGCAGTGACAAAGGGTAACCATTCTCATTTTAAAAGGCAGAATGGGAGGGGTAGACAGGAATTAGACCAAAGTAGGACCCAAACCTACTAGGGAAAACATAAAATTCTGTAGCAGCAAGTTCAGCACCCAGGCTAGGTTGTGGTGAGATGTGAGTTCTGAAAGACTTGGGCAGCCATACCCCTATGACCCTGCCTGCAGCAGCCCATATGGTCTCTTTCTTTGGCTGATTCTACTCATTGCCTCCATTCTCCTCAGAAAATAATCCACATTTTTGGCATCTCCAAATTCTTTGGGTCTCCAATGCACTTTTGGCTTCACTCTCACAGCTTCATTTATCACTGTCTCGGAGGCATCTAGCAGGTGCTGTGACCCTTCTAGCACACTTTTGTCTGGCCTTTCAGACCTCCTCCCGGGCTTTTGGGCAGAAGTCTTGTGATCCTGTAACTCTTGCATTCTGCATGCCTGAAAAATCAGCATCATATGGATGATGCCAAGTCTAACACCAGCTCAAACAGTAGTGTGGACCCCTTGGACTATGGTGGCAGTGGCCTTTGAGTGCTGGAATGACTGAGCACAGTGAAATAAATCTCAGGGAACCAATTTCCTTGATGGCCCTTCTCATCTAGTGCAGGAGGTTTCCTTTCAAATGAGAGGTTTGTCCTTTCACACCTTTAATCCTGGGATGTCTAGGATCTAGAAAATTCCTGAGATAATTTTAGGCTCTCTTTCCTGTTATAATAATGCACAGTACTTGGTTTCTTTTTAATGACCATTTTTGCGAACATACTTTTCTTGTCCTTAACTTTGAAGAGTCTCCGTTTCTGGTGAAAATGTAAATTTATTACATTTGCTTTTGCTCTTGATTTTTTACTATAGATTAGAATGAAAGTAGCCAGCATTACTCATACTACAGCCTGAATGTTGGGCTGCCTTAAAGTTTCCTCCACCAGATGAATTAGTCCTCCAGCTTCAAATGTAGTTTTCTGCAAATTTTAAGGATGTGGATAAAATGTAGACAGACTTTTTGATAAAGCATAACACATATGGCCTTAGTCCAACTACCAATGGAATTCTTGTTCCCAGTTGAAAGCTCCTGAGTGTGGCCTTTACTGTCTGAATTTCCAGCAGCATTCAGGTCCTCTAAGCTCCAACCAGTATTTCCCATCAACCATGATTCAAAACATTCTTGGGCTTCACCAGCCAGCATCTCCAAACTTTCCAAAGTCCTCCTGCAAACCACTTTCAATGGCTTCTAAACCACGTGTTCAGGTTCAACCACAATAGTGATCTCATTCTTGGTACCAGTTTCCTGTATTAGTCAGTTTTCCTGTTACTTTGACAAAATACTGGACATACAACCTAAATGAGGAGAGGCTTATTTGAGTCCATAATTTAGGTGAGCTCAGTCCGTGGTTGGCCAGGTCTAAGGCAGGAATGCATGGTGGAAGGTTCTGGTGGAGGGAAGTGGCTAACATCAAGGTGACCAGGAAACAGAGAAAAAGTAGAAGTAAAGGATCAAAATACACCATTCTAAATCATATCATCAATGACACACCTCTCCCGATCAGGTCTCACTTCATTATGTGAGACTAGGGGTGCATTTTAGATGTAAACCATAACATACACCGTGTGTGCAGATACTGAAATGTTTCCATGCTTGCTGGTAAGAAACTGCTGAGCTCTTCCAGTACCTCCTGTAGCCCTGAGGATTTCAATCTTCACAAGAATTCTCAGACTTTCTCACAATCCTTTGAAGAAAAGTCTAGTGCTTGGGACAGCGAAGGGTCTCTAACATTCTGTGGGTAGAGATCCTTATGTATGCTTAGTTCCATTGCTACATGGGTTGTGAAATATTTTCAATTTGATCACTGTTTTCCTGTTGAGTTCTGATAGGAAACTGGTTCTTTTCCTTCCTAGAGGTTTCAGAAGGGTGAAAAGTTATCCCTCCTATTGTGCAGAAGTCATCCAAAGGTTTGTAGGAATGAGTTTATAACTTTAATACAGTACAGAACATAGAGTGAATGAGATGGGCACTACTTAAGAAGAGTCAGACAGCTTTAGAATAGAAGTAAGAGAGCAGAGAGAAGAGATAAACACCGTCTGGGTTGTACTAGCTAGTAACAAAGAGGGCAAAGCACGGAACAGTGTAGCTGTACAATGATGGGAAGAAACCAGAAGGAAAGGGAAGACTGGAAAAATTCACCTAACTACAGGGGCTCACCTCTGAAGGGCATCTGAGTAGGTAAATGCAGGTATCTGAGCTTGCAGCAGGAGCCTGGGCATACATGAAACACAGGCCAATTGCAGACATTTCTGAAATGGATGAATCTAATGGAAAAGTGGCTGCAGCAGATATTCATGCAGTGGGAAAGCATGGAAAGCAGAAGAAAAAAGCTTCAGGGGTCGTGGTTGTACACATGCCATAATCTATCAAGCTAGTCAGAATCCAAGTGTCTTATGAGCTTCAGATTTTAAAAACAGTATTGGAAGCAATCACTTGAAATGCCTGCCCCCTTCTAAAAGCTATTTTTCATTTCATTTCTTGTTTTTAATCTCCAAATTTTTAACTCTGTAGTTTTTGTACTCTTTCTGGTGTGTGAATCATGGCTTTACTTCACATAGTACATAGTCCTGGTTTCTCGAGCTCCCACTTTCTCATGTATCCTCTGACAGAACTCAAGGGGTGGTGGCGGGGTGACCTCCTCCAGTCTCTACATAAATGAACACAGTCCCCACCCTGGCCACAAAGTCAGCAACCAGCTGACTTTGTGCACTTCTGGCAATCTAACTGGATGAAAGTACAGGAATGTTTATATGAACCACTTAAACTAAGTAAAAGGGCTGAGTGTCAGTTTCAGTGTAGAGCTGAAGTATAAGACAGAGAGAGTGAGACAGAAACCCCGAAGTATTGCCTGAGTCAATTCTAAAATCATGTAATCTGTGCAGACACTCAGAAAGATAATTTTTAGGTCATACTAACTACTAATGTATTCTCATAGTCTGGTCATGTTGCTGCCTGGGACAGCTGGTCTTGCACGTGGTGAACATTAGTGACTTGTGTTTATCACAAATGCAAATGTCATTTGACTCCTCAGATGAATGACACACAAACATACACACACACACAGACACACATACACACACACTCTACAGTATAGTGCCTGAAGAGAAAAATATTGCACAATTCCTAGAGAGGGAAAATGACATGTATATATATAAGAAGAAGAACAACATCATAAGAAAAGACACTGATAAGTAGACATAATGCAGTGAGAGCCTATAAGTCTCCTGCTTTGTATGTAAGAACAAGAAAGAAGTTGGGAATACCAGTTTGAAACATTGGCTTAGTCATTCTAACCAATAAGAGAATTATTTGAAACTCCCCAGTGAGGGAGTGTTGCTAATAAATACTAAGTTTCTACACCTGAGTGTAATAGTAATTCATAATTCGTATGTAACCATCTGGCTAATATTTTATAAATTTATCCACACAATGATCAAATTATTTGTGAAGAATTTTCTTCGATTTAAAGACCAGTTGAAGCTCCCCACCCAGGCATTGAGAGAAGCTTCCAGTCATTTAGTCAATATATAAATGCCTCAAAATAGACGTTTCTTAATTGGAATTTTTACATTCATTTACATCTTAGGAAAAATAGGTGGTGAAGACAATATGACTAATCCTTTAGAAACTTTTCATAACAAATAAAAATGTGATGAGGTTAGTTTTTAGAGATCTAGAAGAATTAAAATAAAATTTGAAATGATTAATTACTAATTTTACACTTGAGCAAAAGCAGAATGTATGGATGTATTTCACGGATGTGTTCATTTTTACCTTAATTTTTACATAGCAAATAATGATTTTAGTAGCAATAATACTAATTTATGATATAAATGTGCATTCAATTAATAAACTATTCTCATAGTCTGTTGAATCCTTGTTTTAAAACAACTGGGTTAACTGAGTAAGCTAATTTAATGACTTATTAAAAACAAAAAGAAGAAAGGCTTTTTTTTTTAAGTCAAAGGTACATGTGGGTAGAATTTAAGCAAGCAAGATTTTCCTCTGTGGAATACAAAAATATAACTGAGTACATATTTTAAACCCATAACACAATGGAAGAAACCAAACTAAATGTGTGTGTTTAACCTTCTCAACTTTCTGAATACAGCATGTAGTAAGATTGGGTATGACAGTCAAGTAGCTAAGTTAAAAATTTTCTTTGTATATGTTGTTTTTGCTCTTCTGTCCTCAGACTCTAAATGGAAACAGATGACTTCAGAGGCATCTAGTTACTTTTCTTCAAAAAGTTTATATCATGAAGATAAATCATTGATTCTACCAATGGTCAATAATTAAATGATAAGACTGGGTAAATTAAGCCACGTTGGTCAATTACTGTTTCTTTTTATCTGCTTTTCATTCTTCTCTTAAATAAATCTTCTTAGAATTAAAGTTATACTCACAAAGAAAATGAGGGGAAAAGGAAATGAAAAGTACTTTATTTTTTAACTATATGTAATACATGTCCTTTTTGGGCAACAGCCAGTTTACCAAAATTCTTTTAAGAATAATGATAGAAGTGCCATACTTATCATCTTTTATTTATACAAAATGGATAAGAAAGTTAAATTTTATTCCTAATTACCTCGATTTTCAGGAAAGAGCTTGTGAGAATTAATGTTCAGTGTAAGAATTTGTACATTACAATTTACTTTTATCCACATGGGGCAGGAAGCAAATCATAGATATATCGTAGCTTCTACCTAACTCTCAATTCTCATCTGGTGTGTTATGTTATCAGTGGTGCCCAGAAATCATTTTAGACTAAATTATGAAGGACTGTAATTTGGCTTTCTAGCTCCTTCACCTACAGTTTGGCACTTTTTCTTTCTTCAGAACTCACTGCTAGTAAATGGTTTCATCCTTAAATCAACTAAATTTTAGGAAATTAATAGACTATTATTGCATTCAGGAATTGATTTTACATGCACCGTGATGAGAACAAAGAAAATTTCATAGGATAACTTACATGATGAAAATCTAAGCACTATGGCTAATGGAAAGGCAATGTTCTTGCTAAAGAAGTCTCCTTAGCATCATAGTAAAATTTCATTTTTAATCCTTAAGTCATTTCTTAAAGTTGTGTGTGTACTTTCTGTTTCTGTGTCTGTCAGTTAAAGATTTCTTATAACTGCCAAACTTTTGAGTATTACACAAGCATAAATAAAATGATCATAACCAGAAAAAGAGAACACACACACACACACACACACACACAATTACATTATTGTACCCTCCAGGGGATGCCTTAAAAAAATGCCAATCTGATTTATTTCTAAAAGCAAGAAATGACAACTGTAATTTGTGGAGATTGACAACTAAAACAAATGCAATGGCATTTAAACCAATGAGTAATCAGAATACTTGACAGCAATTTTTCAAGACTCAAATTTCCTATGGGGCACGATAGTTTGGCAAACAATTGTTAATGAATTTTGGTTTTAAGAAAGCAAATTTATGATCACTGAAATGCTAGGAGATGCCAATACTTACCAGAATATATTTGATGAGCTGTACCACTTTCATTACAACAACAAAAAAATCTTCCAAAGAATACACAGCTAAAAGTATATGATTAAATTTTTGCCACTAGAAATATCAGTTACTAAATACCAAACATTTCCCTCAGAGTTACTAAAGACATTAAATCAATATGTAAAATGCCAACAAGATATTGTGAAATGCAGTCTCTGCTCTGTCAAAGAGCCTTATCCAGAATATTCACACTGGTAAATGTTACAGTCTACCAAGAATGGCACCACCCTGGCAAGAAGTGAGTCATCATCTATAAAAACTCAAAAGTTGCTTAAATTTGGAAGTTAACCAACTATGACATGGAAGTTACTAGAGCAGAAAAATGCAGAGATTTTGAGCAATGCTTTAAGCTGTCTTGTGCATTCCACAGGAGTCCCCATCATCGTCAGAAGAGCTGGCGCAGGGAGAAAAAGACAAGCAGCAAAAAGGAACAAATGATCAAGGTCAACCCTTTCGAAAATCCCCCACCAGCCGTTCTTCCCTGAAATCTCACTTCCTCATTCCTTTTAATGCACACTGTATTCTCATGCCTTTCTTCCAGACTTCCTAGTTCCAACTGAGAGTGGTTTGCCCCTCAATTTTCTCTGCCTCCTGCGCTTGCATTGAAAACAACTTTGTTTCTGCCCTATATCCTATAGAATGTTACAGTCTATAGGATAGTCTTTGGAAGATATTTTCTTTCATTGACTGAAATATTTTATTAACAATCCCTCCCTTGGAGTAAGTGATGTGATAGTTAGCAGGAATGTAAGGACGAAGGAGAAACATCAGGGATCTGTCTGTCTAAATGAAGATACTCCTTCTTATGGACTAAAAATGTATTATTTGCAAGAGAGGTCAAGTTTTCTCATTTTAACAGAATTCTTATGTAGAGAAGTCATAACCTTAATTAGTTTGTGTTAACCTTAACCGACTTAGAGTGGGTAGAGATGAAAAAGTTAAAACTTTAATAGTTATATATTATATTGGCTCATTCAATATGATTTTCCTGAAAATGTAATGTAACCAAACAAATAGACCAATTGAACCAACAATTTGATCTCCATAGAATATTAACATATGGTTCTCTCTGCAGTTCCTACAATGGTAAAGTTAACATGGTAGGCTGAGAATTGAATCTCAACCGTCTAGTGAGGTCATCTCACTTGTCACCCCAGTAAGGGCCAGGTGAAGAAACAGCGAACGAGAGAGACTAGTGGCTCCCAGCAGCAATACCTTGACTCTGATAGGGCATTCATCAATATCTGAAGGTACTTTGGGTCATAATTTGGCAAAACTATTACTAATATCTAGCAAACATAGAAGGGCGCTGCTGCTAACCATCCTACAGCATCCAGCATAATGTCCTACAACAAAGAACTATGCAGCTCTTTGTCAGTAGCACTGAAATGGACAAAGTCTCTCTCTCTCTTTTCCATCCGGAAATCCTTCCTGCCATGGGCTAGGTACAAACTCACCACAGTAGGATTTAAAAAGTGCTTTTTACTCTGATTTGATTATTACACATTACAAACATTTATCAAGTTATCATAATGTAGCCCATAAATAAGTATAAAAATATCTCAATCTTTTTTTTAAAACAAAGTAATGTGTTTTACCACTGTGTTAGTGAGATTGCAGTCACCAAGATAAACAAACTAAAGGAAGAAATGTACATTTTGGTTGATGGTTTCAATGTATGATCACATGGATATATTTCTTTAGGTGTGTGCAAGTATCATACATCATTGCAGTGGGAGCACATGGTGGAGGAAAACGTTTCACCTCTCAGCAGCCGGAAAGCAAAGAGAAAGACAAGAAAGGCTTGGACATCCAGACACCCTCCCAAGGGCATGCCTGCGATGACCCAGCTCGCTCCTGGGAAGCCCTACCTCTTCCAGGTTCCTCCACCTCCCAGTAGTGTCATAGGTCTTTGGAGACATTCCACACATAAATAATGGCAACAACTCTACCTAACAGCACTCAGTAGATTTCTCAAACTTGAGTGAGTATTAAGGTACCTGGAGTATGTCTTTAAAATATCTATTCCCAGGTCTACTCCCTGGAATCCTTTAACAATAGATTTTGCCTAAAAGTCAGGAACCTTATTTTTTCATTCGTTTCAGAAGTGAATGACTGAAAGACCACATTATGTGAATCACTGATCTCTTGGATAAGGCTCAAAATTCTTTTAGAGCTATACAAAACTTCATCAGAATAAAGTCCTTCTGTCTTTCTTCCAGTGTGTATATTCTGTCTTTCTTTTCATACTCTATATTGTAGCAATAATGATCAGTTCGATAGTCAATAAAATTATACTGTTTCCTAGATCACCACCTTTCATATGCCATTTCTTCTACCTCAATCCCCTTTCCTTCTTTTTCCCACTGGTAAGCAGTAGAATGCTAATAAACATTCAGAGGCTGTCTGAAAACAAAAACAACAACAACAAAAAATCCCTGATCTGTAGTATTTGCCAGTTGTGGTGGTGTAAATACTCCCACCAAGGCGAATTTCAAGCTACCAGTGTAAATGTCCTGAACAATGAGTTGAGAAGAGATGTGCTGTGCATAGTCAGCTCTTGGTAACTGGTGGGTGGTGGTTCCAGCACACCATTTCAGGCAGACAAGCATTCTCCAAAAATTCAAGACTCTTCCACATTTAACATTATGAGTATCACACCATGTTATTTCATTCATATTTCTTTACATCTGTGTTACTTAACCGGACCGTGAACACTTGATACAAGATCTATGTTAATAAAAAATGCACTCAGTTATATTAAACTCAAGCTTTCTGTATTTCTGGTAATTTTTTGTATTTTTCCCTTTTGATATTCCAATGATTTTAAACTGTCTTTAAACATTTAAATTATTGTCTGAGTTTCAGCTTCAGTCATATTAAAGAATATCAAGCCAAAGGGCTTTCGTTCATGCTTAAACCAAAATAACACAGCAGAAAACGTACAGCCTGAGAGCCAGTTTAACCACCAGTAAAAGGGAGACATGTGATCTTAGGCTGTTTTTCACTAATAGGAGAACGTTGTCCAAAGAATGCAGGTTTGGGGTTATTTCAGTCCAGTGAAATTGTTTTTACTTACGTTGTTCTTTATGCTTAACTTTGCTGACTTTTACTATTTCTACTTTTATATTATTAGGGACTTCTTAATAGAGATCAACTTTTCTCAGAAAGGATTCCTTACTGATTTATTCTTAAGTTATTCCTTTCCTGAATTGGAATATATTTTTGAAAAATAAAAATATCTGATAATTGCTCTGGTACCCAGAGATAATAGAGTAAAAAAATTTTGTGCTAACCATAAGAAAGGAGGTAATTTAAACACCAGCAGATTATTTCATTTTATCAGGAAAGATAATGTAATTATCTTTTTGGATATTAAAAAGGTTACTACAAGTACATATTATACCATGCATTTGTTATATATAATCATGTAGACAGCAGATATATAATCTAAAATAATTAGACAGTAGATATTAGGCAATGTATTTGTTCTACTCAAAGATTGATTATAAAATGTTTAGTACCAGCGAATGCCCCCTCTCTCTCAATCCCTCCCTCCTGCCCACTCTCTGTCTCTGCTTTTGTGTCTGCATGTATACATAGTCATAGATTCACACAAATCTAACAAATCATAATACAGTATAAACAGAGGAAATGATCTTACTGTAGGAGCATAGGCATAAGGGTAAATTAAATAAATCCTAGTGTGCTATGATAGAATGATAGAACACTCTTTCAATATTTTATGGAATTTCAAGCTGAAATCCAAAGAGTAATGTCTCTTCTGGGAGATACTGGTGATTATAAACACAAGACATAGGGGATTTTTAAAAAGTCCATACAGAGAAAATGCATTTATTTGGCACACATATCACTTTTTGCTTATTTTCTTTTCAGAAATTTATGGAAAGTTTCAAGACTTAAGTAGATCTTTTAGGAGGGATTCAGTATAAGAAATTTTTTTTTTACTTATCACACAGCCAACTCAAACTCTACTTCAACTCAAAAGTCAAATAATTTTTTTTCTGGCTTAAATTACTCATCTACAAAGTAAGTTTAAATTGGCATAAAAATCAACTGTTTAAGCTGCTACAGCAGAAACATTAGAACAATAATATTTAAATTTAGATTATCAAATACTTGATAAGATTGCAAATCATTAGAGAAGATCTTTTTCACTTAGACAATTTGTTGTTTGGGAGATATTTATTTGCTCCTAAAAATGATTTGCTCTGAGACTCATATCTGTAAAAGAACTAGAAATAATTTTCAAAAACTAATATATTAGACAGGCAATTCCAAAACTTTATAACTTTCTTAAAGTTTTATCTTCTTTGAATAGTGGGCCTTCTTGCCTTGAAGAAAAATAATTATGTATGGTACCAGACTGCAACGCGCTTAAAAGTGTACTGCATCCGAGATGTGATGTAATTTAGAATTTTAAAGGTAAGAAAGTGAGGACTTTGGATCCTTTCCACCCAAACTTGGCTTGCAATTTTTCTCCACAGATGAGTTTAATGGTTTAAATTAGTTATGGCTTTTCAAATTGTGAAATAGCTGATAAATGAGCTTTGACCAGAGTTTAAACAATTATTTCTAGCCAGCTTTAGTTATTTTAAAAATTAAGTTTTAAGTAAGAGAGGCAAGTATGGTTAGTTAATATTTTTCATTGCACAGTAATTTGTGTATTGAAAAGTGAAACTCCAGAGGTTTTAATCTGAGGGGGAACTCAGTACCATGTGTGTAAATGAAATTAGTGATGAAGAGCAATAATTTCAAGACAGGAGCCCTTTCTATCTTCTTTTAGATATATGTAAATGAAGTTTTCACAGCCTATTTAAGTTCCACAGTTTCAGATAATGATTTTGCAGTCACCTATCATTTGAAAATTTGGGGGGGAAAGCCAGAGCTCAAATGATGGCGTAGGTCTCTCAAATTCATCCCATTGCAAAGTTTAGAGTCTTTACAATTGTCTTGATCTAGACTTTACAAAAACCTTGGGTAGCAGGGTGCCAATTGCTATTAAGGTTACATACTATTGCTCTTATTTGAGAGTTTTCAGGTTGCTATTAAATAACTCAGCATACAGAGAAATATAATTCCCATCTTGTATTGTCTCACACAACAAGTGCACTTAAAGGCTGCTACTGGAGATGCTGAAAAGGAGACTGGATATTAGGGACACAAAATCTTTTGTTGTTGTTTGTTTTTTAATTTTGAGACAAAGTCTGGTGAAGTTACCATGTTTCCCAGGCTGTGATTGAATGGGGTTCTCCTGCCTCAGTCTTCCAGAGTGCTGGAATTTCAGGTGTTCACTGCCATCCCTGGCATGATGAATCATTTCTAAATTCCCTAACTGCTGCAAAACTAATGGCACTATCATGTAACTTTAAAGACTATGATCAGGACAGTGTGGAAAATGAAACAAGAAAAAGAAGTATTGACATTTGTTTAGAGATATTCAAATCAATAGATTTTTGCAACGAAATTTAATAATGGAAATGGAAAACAGAATAAAAGAAAGAAGTGTGATTTTAGTGTTCTAACATGCTAACTTGATCCTATTCCTTTCTTACATAATCACCCAAAAAAACATGCAAGCATAATAGTTGGAAAACATTGGCCTCATACACCCACTTACAGAATTTATGGCTTTTCAATTAACAAACAAAAACTATACTGAAAGAAACTGGATTGGAACCTCAAGTTTTTATCATTTCTCTAGTTCCTTTCTTCCTCTCATACAATCTCAGTGGTATTGACATGTCAATTCAGGAAGATCAGAATGCAAAGTAGTTTCATGGATTCAGTCTAAGAGACAAAGTACACTGAGGAATAAGCGGGATGAAATGGGGTTCAAAATCATGATCTGGTTGGATACACACTATGCACAGTGCTCTTGGTTATCAAATTATGTTGATTTTCTAAAATATTTTATTTGCTATGTTCATTTATTAATGTATTAATTCAAATGGTAATTATCTACCAACTATGTGCTAGCACCAAATACTGTGAGATAGAATGATGAGTAAGACCAGGCCCCTTCTCCCAGAAGTGTGCTGTAGGGTTGAATAATACCAGATTGTATGCCCTTTGTTACAGTGGCAAGTGTCAGCAGCCTAGGACATAATTATAATCTGACAGAGAAACTAAGTATTATATAATCAAGCACTGATTTTCAGTGCATATCCACTCCATGGTGCTCTGCTACTATGAAAAATTATACTCACAAATGTTTCTTGCTAGCATTTTCAAAATATGAAAAATGTCTATGCACTAAATATGAATCCCAATTCATTCCAGATATTATTTTATGTAGAATTAGGATATGAAGGTATTAGCCAAGAGAATGAAAAATGAATGTACCTGCATACAACTGTGTGTTCTATATTTTAGGCTTAACTGCTTAGCTGTAACATTTGTGCATTAGCTAAATAACATCTCAAGGGGAGCTGGAGATAGAACCTTGATGTCTACTGATTGTACATGTGTGAGTTGTGCTCTCAAAGGATGGTCCTTAAAAACTCCCTGCTGGAAGCTATTGTGCATATTGTAAAGGGACTGTTGCTAAGTGCCAATTGAGCTAGTACTGTATACTTGCCATTTAAAAAGAAGATTTCATACCACTTGATTATGTTAAATAGAAATGTTTGAAATTTGTACAGAATTACATCAAAATGGCACAGTAGTTATATGTCTAAAGAGCTGCAACTACTCTGTGCCATAACTGATGTCAATCCCCTTGGTGGACGGTTTAATGTGAGGACTGTCACAGGATGTGAGAAATATAGAAAGCCTTGGAATAGTGAGCCCATAAATATATATTGTAATAGAATCTAAACCTATGTGTGTGTATGTGTGTGTGTGTGTGTGTGTGTGTGTGTGTGTGTGTGTATTCAACACAAATGGAACTCTGGCTGACTTTTTAAGTACATACAATGAGGTCTAAGTTTATTGTGTGGTTTCTAGGGCCAAAGTACTCTGCAAGATTCTTGTGGGCTAATAACATACTCTGCTCCTCCTAACAAATTTTTCTGACAATCTTGTCTCTTCAGAAACTTCTAATTTTTCTGCAAAATCTCATAACTTCTAATTTTTCCTCTAAACTAAGGTATTAGGCAAACACTCATAATCTGCTAAGTGGGGCTTCTTAAACAAATTCTATTTTCAGTGTATATGTGCTCTGTGCTCCTTAGTTATAAACTGTACACAGCATAAATGCAGTAATAAACACCTGATTTCGTACAAATAAAAAACAAGGAAAGAAGTAGACTAAAGCCCATAACTCTATGTTCTCTTTCCTCTAAAGTCCCCTTTAAAATAACAAAAAAAGGAAAAATTTTTAAAGAACAAACTATGTTCTTACTAGAAAATTTACAAAGGAGGCAGCTGTGGGCCAGAATGTTTGGGGAAATATTGGAAGAGGGAATGTGAAGGGGAAAAATGGACAGGAAGAAAAGCCCCAGGTCACATATCCTGGGAGTGGGGTGGGCTTCCCAAGAGTCCAGGAGAAAGATTAAACCTAGACTGAGCAGAAAGTTGCATGGCATGTGAACTATGCCTCCATGAAGCTGTTTGCTCATTTGTTTGTTTGTTTGCAGAGAAACAAAACAACAGCCAGCCATCAAGCCGTATGGGACCCATAGGATCCCTTTCTCCCTTCCACTCATTTTTGGTAATTGAGAGGGGAAAGCTCCAGATTCAATACATTCTTTCAAAAACAAAAACCAAGAGCTGAGGAAGATTTATTGGTTGAACATGAAAGTAGAAAAGAAAAATAAATACAGTTTTGCTTAGATCCTTACTACCCCAGTGACCAACTGGGAGGGCAGAAGAGGCATACACAATGTGCCCAGGAAGAAAAACACTAAAATCCTCCACCTTCACGGGAAACCTTCCCTAATTTGCACTGACTTCGGGGAGGGGGGGCTTCCCCTCCTGGCCTTTCCAAGCAAAGCCAGCTCGTTGGCCTGGTCTGTCCAAGAACACAGTATTGCTCTCAGTATCCCTCCTCCCCACAGGCCCCCCCAACTCCTCTGCAGAGGGAGAGGTCGAATTTTAGAGAGCCAATCAGTCTTCTTCAGAGAAATGAGTGCTTACACTGCCCAGCATGTACCACTTCTCTCAAATGAGCACCTTACAAACATACACTAATGAAAGCAAAAATATATACTAATCAATTTGATCCTTTATTTACAAATGTGAACCTAAAATATGCATCATCAGATGTCTGATGAAAACCCAAGAGCTTGCAGGGGAAGGATCTATATGAACATACAGGTAATTCTTGGTACGAAAAAATGTGTCACAAGCTGCAATGATAAAAGTGCTAATCAGATAACTGAATGAAATCCCAAGAATTTCAAATGTGATTACAAAATTCAAAAGGCGGAGCACCAAACTACTGAATAACCAGCTTCACAGAAACATCTCTGAACAAGAGTTGAGTGAAAAGCTTAAAGAAATACCTTGGAGTTTAGAGCAAATGAAAAAGAAATGAAAAGTATAGTTAGAAGATATGGGTATCTGATACAGAAAATCTAAAATTTGTTTTTTTTAAGGTTTAAGAAGCAAAGGACAGAGACAATGAAAGGAGTGTGTAACAGGACATGGAAGAAAAAAAATCATATTTCACAACTACCAGGATGAAAGAAATTGAGTTTGACCATGTTTAGTATTGGCAAAAATATGAGAAGTAAGGAAGTCTACAAACTATGGGGGAGCATATAATCTGTGCAATTGTATTGAGGAGAAACCACTTTACTCTTTAGCACCCTACTTCTAATAATTTGCCAAAAAGATCATTTGTCCGAGGACAGATATAAATCCTTGTACTGACCTGAGCATGATTTTAATAACTAAAACCTGAAACAATATATATGCCTCTGTACAGTGGTAGTATATCCACACAGTCAATAAAAGTAAAGAAGTTTTCTTTTTATATGTTGATATGGACAATATCAGATACACCAAATTAAGTAACAACTACAAAAATAAAGGAAAAATTTACGTATGAAAAATGAGCTTTGAAGTAGCTGTGGGGCTTTTAGTGCCTAAATATTTCTTTTAAAGGAGTAAGCTGTAGAATGTAAATTTAAATTTTAACTTTCATTAGATGCGTTCATAAATCACAATAGTTTCAAAAATCAAGAAAAATGATTGTTTTAAAATTAAAGTTAAAATCCCTAGTTTGTTTGATAAATCTCAAGCATACCAATTCTATGCACAAGTAAACTTTAGTAAATATAGTGACTCTTAAAAATAAGGCTTTGAAATGGATCAAAAGTGGAAATTCACACATCATCTTCCGGGACAGTGCGTACTGCTGACTTGTTCATAACTCTGTGTCAATCATATAATAACCATATAAAATATATCTACATTCTTTCTGATTCAAATGCATACATATTATGTATTATATGTATAGAAAGTATCAAAATGTAGCAAAGAGACACAGGAAATTAAATGTATATATGTATATGTGTGCATATATCCATATATATATTCTTCTTTATATTCAGAAACAGCATACCTTATGAATAGTGATTTAATCTATATCAAGTCATCAAATAAGCTGCCAAATTTGAGAGGAGGTGCCTCTAAAAAAAGGAAGAAGTTTAGGCATCAATAAAAGGCCCCGCCCTGGAACTCCTCATCTCCTTTATTTCCCATTAAATTATACGTGACTTAGAACAGTCTCACAGCTTCTCCGGACCTTTGACAAATAGACTTCACCAGTTATCTCGGGATCTAAACTGAGCAACAACCTCTAGCTTGTCTAAGACTTTCTGACCCCACAATCTCTTTCTAAGGAGGGTGCACTTTGCACTTAATACTCATGGAGCCAAAGTTCCAAAGATTGGCATTGTAAAATACAAATAGCACTACCAATATCACAGTAAATTTTAGGAATAGCCCTTTACTTCAGTAGTCAGGCTCACTTGCTGCTTTATCCAATCTTTTGTCTCAGTAGGAATCTACCGCACATGCTATGATTTGCTGTTGAAAAAATGTCTCTCTAACATGGGAAAATCTCAGGGTTTATCATAGCCATAATGATCGCTGATATCTAAAATAGGTTGATGCTCCCCCAGTAACTTCAGATACTTTGCCAGGTCATAAAGCATATCACCCTAAAACTGATAAAAATAGAACTTTGCAAAAATTCATCTTTATGTCTAGCTATTAGTTCACAACAGTAGGCTACTTGGGCTGCAAATTCATGACAATATGGAACAACTTTTATGGAAACATACAAGTTAATCACAACCCCAGTATATCTCACATGAATATATGTCCATATGAAATGACTACAGCTCAAAGAAAACACCGAGACTGAAAGAGTCAGCAAAGAAGAGGCGTTTATCTTTAGTATCACCCAAGTTGTACTTGTTCAAAACTATCCTGGTAATAAACCACCACTGAAGACTAGTTTGCCTAATACAAAAATGGTGACACGGGGGAAATGTATTGTTATCAGAAAACTCTATTATTTGTTTATGATAATCTCTAGCAAGGCTGGCTATCCATTCAGGCATCTTCATCTATTACGGGTGTGTATGACATATTTCCATATCTGCAAAGCTGCAAATAACCCAAAGCTGGGAGAGAGGAGCAAGGAAGAATTCCAGAACAGTTTGAGGGAATAAATACCCTTGATTCCCTTTTTCTGAATATCACCTTTCAAGTGAAAAAATACACTCTTTCCTCTTGTTTTCTGTATTGTTTTGCTTAGTAACTGGACTGCTTTTTGTCACACAGAGGATGCCTGTTTTCTGAATATCGAGAGCTAGAGCAGACTTCGACTTAGGAGCTTACCTTCCTTTATTCTTGGAAATTGCTAATGACAAATAATCACTTCTGAGTCCTGGTGGAACTCAGCATGCTGTGTAACAGGCAGCAACTTGGCTCCTGTATTAGTTACTTTTCTAGAGTCAATGGTTTGCAAGAGAGCAGATTTAATATGGGACATTTACAAATTACAACATTCACCCACAAGCCAAATGCAGGCAGGGTGCCAAATGTCTCTATATGCACTGGAGACCCAAAAGATCCAATCAAGGGCTGGGAGCCCACAGCGCTGTCCCATGTACGTCTGTGTCTGCACTAAAAGGCTGAAGAAATCTTTACTGGAACTAAGATACGATGCTCACAGCAGAGATGAAGACCAGAGCTCCCCTGAAGCGAACAGCAGCCATCTTCGATGACAGCAAGGCCTCGAGCTCCTTCTGTGATAACAGCTGACTTCCCTCTGGAGAACCAGCCACAGTAGAACTCCTCTTGGGAAACAGCCGGCCCCCATCTTCTGCCCCTGTTCTTCTGTGTGATGTGTTGGCAATAATCCTCAGGTGGATCGTCTATACCCAGAACCACACCACCTCAGTCCAGCTGGGCATTCCAGTTCAGGCTGACCACAATAAGAAGTCCACCACAGCTCCTTCCCACCAAGTTCTGAAAATAAGAGTCCTTAACTTTTAAATTGAACATTTTCATATCTAGCTACATCTTGATGCATAAATCATCATTCATAGATGTAAGTACATATTTTTACACATATACACCAGGAAACAGGTATGAATATTATTGGAACATTGCTCATAGCAGAAGAAGACTGAAAAAACTCAAATGTGTATCAGTTAGAGAGGAAAGATAAATTGAAATATGTTTACAATGGAATTTTTTGCACCACTGAAAAGAAATGTGCTGTAGTTACATGCTATCTGAGTGGATGTTAGGAATGTAATATTGAAAAATGAAATTTAGAAGTCGCAACTCCCAGATTAGTGATTAGTGCACATCATGTTTTCACAAATCTCAACTAGACAATATATTATTTATTCATGAATCATATGTATTAACCATAATTTTTTAAATAGCTAACTAATGATGAATACAAAATGTAGCATGAAGTTGGTTACTTCTCGGGATAATGAGGGGGAATGAGCAACTTGTGGCTGCATGCCAAGCTATTGGCAAAATTTTTACTCATAGATTGTGCGGTGGGTTCGCAGGTATTTAATATATTATGTTGTTTATTTTTCATATATTACATGCACTCGTTTGCATATGTTAATTATTATATTTTAAGAGATAATGAAGAAAATAGGTTAAACATTGCTTAAAATATGTTGGGGAAACTAAGTTAGATAATAAACAGGTATATTTAAGGCGGGGCTTCCCAGAGATTTCAATGGAATACTTTTCATTATGACCCTTGAAATGGAGATATGTTTCTTAATCAAACCCTTAAGAGGGAAACTAATCTCATAGAAGTTAAGAATGCCTCTTGCCATCCCAATTCCTCTGTCATCATCCACCGTTTTATCTCAAAGTATACCATTACTTATTCCTTAGTGCATGAAGTATCTATTGGTGCCCCGGCACATTATCAATACTCTTGAGGGTTACGGCATGTCCGTTTCTGAGGAAACTGGCAACAGGGCAGCTGTGTCTAACCCTTTAAGAAAGGCAGATGGCTGCATTCAGGGTATGGAGAACCAGGACTCGTGGGCCGTGTGCCTGTAGGTAGAAGGGAGTTTAGTGTAAGGGGATCTCCTGAGCAGAGGAGAAGGCAGGGTGGGTTTATGTGGCTTTCTCTGTGGCTGCCATTAGTTCTTGTTCTTGATTCCTTAGTTGTTTTTTCGTTTTTTGTTTTTTGGGTTTTTTTGGTTTCTTGGTGCTACCTACTAATCTTCCAACTACTTCTGTTGTAGCGGATCATCTCAGAATCTGTCACACCCCCTCAGGCCATCCCAGAGTCCGCTTGCACGTTAGATGTAGTTCGTGCTTATACAGTGACTTCCCGCCATGACTACCAGGGCATCTCTCTGCCTGAGGTCATATTCACCTGGTGTCCAGGGCAGATCCAAACTGTCTCATTTCTAAAATACGCAAGAGCTACCTTAAGCTGATGAGTGAAGAAAGATAACTAAATATTCAAGCTTCTACTTTAGAGGTAGGTTTACATCGTCTTTCTGAGGACTCCCAGGTAGACAGACCTGAGTAATAAGCTATCCATTAACACATCTCCTTTATGACCCTCTCCTGTTACTTTCTCCTTTCTTTATCCTTATATTGTGCTTTCCAGGATTGCCTCCCACGTAAACTACCTGCTCCTGAATCCCTGTCTCTGTGTCTGTTTTAAGAAGATGGCAAAATGAACTGCATGCACTCAGGTCCAGTTTTATTTCTTAGAATTTTTCTCCTCCCTTTTAAATTTGCTGAGTAGCAAATGCTATGGATAAAAAAAAAAAAAATGCTAGAGTGAATCGCAGATGTTGCTGCAGCAGTATAAGCATAGCATGTAATCGTAGTACCCATGCAGGAACATATTTATATAAAATTCTTTAATCAATACTATTTCTCTCACTCCTTCTACCACCAGGGCAAAGGCTTACCATACTGCACAAGATAAAGTTATTTCTGCTGCAGGCAGGTTACTTATCATTAAGCCTCAACTGTCAAACTCAATACAGAAAAATCTAGAAGCCAGTCCCTGAGTGACTGTTTTGAAGCTGTGGTACATGGGAGGAGGGTGTGAAAGTATGAAAATGAGAAGGAGGAGGAGGATCCTACCTCTCTAATCAAGAGCTGATGCTTTGCAGCATTGTCACTTTCCCCACATGTCAGTAGAGGAGGGTTTTTCTAATCACCAGTGATCTTTGAAGAGTTCAACGAGCAACTCTCCCTTGTATTTTGTGAATTTTGAGCACTGGTGTCTCCCATACGAAGAGACTTGTAGATAACCAATTACACTCTGCTAAGTCAGACTAAATACATATCTAGGGCACTGGGCAGTTTAACAATAAGGTATCAGTACAGTCATTTGGATATTTTCTTTCAGTAAACCAAAAGTGGTACAATGATGCTTAGGACACGAACACAACAAGCAACTGTATTGTCTCAGCAGACTCTTTAACCAGTCACCCCAGCTGGGAGCCTGCGACTATTCAGATACTTACTCTCGTTTGTAACAGATCCAACAGGCCCTGGCCAGTCAGTTAAGAATTAATTTATCCTGGCAATTTCACAAGTAAAATGAGAAAGTAACCAGAATTCTCCCAAGCTCCCTAAGCAGATAGAGAATCCATGTTGAATACACTGAGATTTCTACAGAGGAGACAGGAAAACTATAGGACATGGTCTCCCCTGACCTCTCAGCTATGTCAGGTCACTAAACCACGCCTGCAAGGATCCGTGACACAGAGACGTGGAGAAATTAGAGACCTGACCTTCTGAAAATGGTGGCATATGCATTTGATAAGCTCAGAGAAAAATCTGAATAGAGGCTAACTAAAGCCCTGGACATCCTTCCTAAACCTGTCCTGAGGACAAAGCTATTCTGACAAATGTAGCTTTCTTGATAACTTAGTCAAGGATCCCAATAAACAGCTCAGAACAGCTCTTGTTTCCTTTTATGTACCTTGAAAATGAGAAAAGAGTGAACATCTGTATGTGATTTAGGGTACATTGCAGACCAAAAAATGTATTTTGGGGGGATGAGGCAGGAATATCACAACTTAGTGTCTCTGTCTCAAAATAAAGATTCAAAAAAAAAAAAAGCCCAAAAAGACTGGAGATTAGCATAGTATAAAGTCCCTGGGTTCAATCCCCAGTACCACAGGGGAAAAAAATAACACCAAGATGTGACTTAGGAGAGTTTATAACTGAGTAGTTACTCTGATTTGAGATAGTTTGAGTCTTCAATGAAAATAATCGAAGTGGTCTGGTTAACAAGAATTCCTATACAATATGTGAAATCAATGAGAAATTGCTTTAATGGTTATTTAATGCTGAGAACTGTGGACCCGTATTTCCATTTACAACTATTTTTATTCCTTTATATGTAGTGGTGTTCTAGAGCTAACTCATATCGGATAAAGAAAGCTTGTTATGTACATCTCCTCCAAATCCTTTATTCTGGGACATCAGATGAGTACTTTCAAAATGACCGTAGCAGGAGTATTTACATCACAGAAATAGGAAATGGGCAAACATTTTAAATCAGAACTCTGTTTTATCTTAGGCAGTTGTTAAATATTTATAAGTATATACCCACTTGTGTTGAAATACAAAATGAAAGCAAGCAGAAGTGACTTGCTTATTGCCTTTGGCCAGGGAATTCACCTTACTCAGACATACTGGTCATTATGAGCTTGGGACTGTTTGGAATACTTACAAGTCAGTGCATTTTATATGGTAAATGCCTACCTCTCTTTTCCATTACCCTTGCTTATTTGAGGTATAATTGATAAAAAAAAAGTATAAAATATGAAGTTTTGATACATGCATTCACATAGCTATTATCACAATTAAGTTAATGAACACAGTAACCACATCTTACATTTGTGTGTATATGTGTGTGTGTTTGTGTGTGTGTGCTGAGACCATTTAAAATCCACTTTCTTAGCTGATTTTAAGAACACACACAGTGTTATTTGTTACCGTCAGCACTGTGAGTTAGATCTCTGGAATTTATTCAACCTCCATGTCTGAAACTTTGTACCCATTGACCGAACTCATCCACTTGCCCTGCCCCTCAGCCTCTGGTAGCGATCACGCTACTCTTGCTTCTGTCTTCGCCTTCGACTGCTTTCACCATTCCATATCTAAGTGACATCACACAGTGTAATATCGTTGAGGTGTATCCATGTTTTCCCAAATGACAAAATTTCTCTTCAAGGTTGAAAAATATTTGGTTTTCTATATACACACACACTGTATTTTCTTTATCCATGTGTCAACAAAAACACTGAATGATTCCCTATGTTGGTTATTGTGAATAACAGGACTACAAACACTGGGGTGGAGATTTCACTGCCAGTTACTGAGTTCATTTCCTTTGGCTACATAACCAGAAGTACGGTTGCTGAATCATATGATAGTTGTTCCCCTAATTTTTGAGGACTCTCCATATTATTGAATACAACTGTAGCTACTTACACTCCCAGTAACAATGTAAATATCTGATTTTCAAACTCTGAGCAAGTCACCCACTCTCAGCAAGACTTAGATGTCTCACAAGCAAAAATATCTTACCATCTACCTTTTGTATCTCAGAGGCTTGAGAAGAGATTTCAAATAAATGACAGGTGAAAGAATCAAGAACAATGTACATATCTATAATATGTAATATACATTACACATTATGTATGTGTGTGTGTGTGTGTGTGTGTGTGTGTGTGTGTGCGTGTATGTTTGGAATAGTTTGGCAATAACGGTTAAGAGCTGATGTTTGGTATGTACCCAAAGCTGTCCTAAATGTTCCGTGTGTATGAATCATCTTTTCCCTCACAACCATAGGACACGGGCTTATTATTACGCCTGTTTCACACAGGGGGAAAGGAAGATACAACAGGGTTAAACAATCTGCCCAGGAGCACACTCTCAGTGAGCGGCAGGGATCAGGTGACAAACCAAAGCTCTGTAGCTTCAGATCCTGACTCTTAATCATCACAGAGCTTCAGTGTGTATGTTCTTAGAAATACCTGAAAGGTAAGGTACAAGTACTTTTGTCAGAACAATTATTAGCTATAAGAGTTAAACCTTAATTTCTCTGTTGACATCCGGGTATATAAGCCTCAAAATATCAAAATTAAAAGAAAAACTTTACAACAGAAAATTTCTGTTAAAATTTTATATCACGTCAAGGATAGAAAATATTGATATTAATATAATGCCAGGAAATACATAATATCTGAAGCTTCAAGAATCGTTAAAAACAGGAAAAAAAAGGGTTTTTTTCCTTCTATTATAAAGCAGTATGGTTATATTATTGAATATTTGGGAAGGAAAAGAAAAAAAATCTCATTTATAAAGTCAGTCTTATTGCATTAGTGGCTTTTTATAGTCAGGTTTTCTTATTTTGCAAATCAGGCTTTGAAAGCGCAGTGCCGATCATAGTTGAGGTGTGATCGTATATGTCTTTTCAGCTTATCAGTCCAGTGTAAACATTTTCAACATTGCTAAAACTATACAGAAAAATGATATAAATGTTAAATCATGGTATTTGGACTAAATACACTATAAAATACATGACAGTTTCTTTATACTCATACATCTGTATGTGTTTCTTTATTCGGTTTTTTAATTATAAATACTGGCATATTCACTTCTCTCTCTAGGTAGCTACTGCTATATTCTGAACTATATTTTAGGTTTTTTTTTTTTTGTTGTTGTTGTTTTTTGTGTGTGTGTGCTGGGAATCGAACCCAGGGCCTTGTGCTTGTGAGGCAAGCACTCTAATCAATGAGCTAAATCCCCAGCCCCTCTGAACTATATTTTAATTTGTACAGGGTTAGGAATGGACTCTCAAATGACATTAAAATGTATATTAATTTTGGCAATCTCTGGCAAAAATTTCGCCAAAATAAATAGTATTTGTTTGCAATGTCATTAATACTCTGTGAGAATATCAGTTTCATCAGGTCATCACAAACATGATTCTCATTTGCTAAAGTAACGGATAAAAATGCCACCTCGTTTTAAAGAGTGTTGGCTGAACGTTTATAAACATTCTTTTTGGTCATTTTTACTGCTTCTTTTGTGAATTCTCTGGTCTTACTATTTCTAGAATATTGTATTCTACTTTTGTCATCGTCGTCATCTTCATCATTGTTGTCGTCGTCGTCATCGTCGTTGTTCTTAGGGTTTAAAATTTGGGAAGAGAGTGTCAAAAAAGCATTTTTAAACCAGAAGAGTGTATGGGATAGCCTAAAGATTATGTGAAAAGAGAAGAGGACAAAAAGCAGAAATCAGAGAAGAGCAAGAATTAGATTACTTGATGGCACAATGAGAAGACCAGATAAACACACGAACAAAAACAGCGAACGGATGATGCGAAAGAAATCATGAAATAAAATAGGAGAAGAATTGGTGGAAAACAGTGTCAGAGTGGCTGAGGGAGGAGAATCATTTAAGCAAGGGTAGATTTTGAGCACAGTCACCTTCTGTCAACAAATATGACGCTTGGCAGTGTCCTTCAGGTTTTGGACAGGAGACCACTGGTGTGCTTACTAAGACCAAGCTCTTTAGAGGATGAAAGGAGATCAAAATGCAGATGCTTCTCATTCAATTTTTGTTCTTAATCTTTTTTATAATACCTCATATAAGACAAAGTCTCACATGTTTTAAAATTTCTATGGGAATTAATTGGTGTTTCCTATTTTTTAAAGGTTTTTATTTAAATCAACAGTTTTCAGCAAATGATCTGGTAATTCTTGGAAGCCCCCAGGCCTTTTAAAAGGGTGCACAAAGCCAAAGCTATTTTCAAGATAGTACTAAGCCTTTGTCTTATTTGATCTCATTTTCTCAACAGTGCACAGTGGAAGTTTTCTAAAGGCTACAGGACAAATGACTATGTTATTACCCCAATGGATAACAGAATGTGCGTTTACCTAATACTGTGTTTTAAAAATATCCAGTTTGGGTGCTTAATATACTAGTTGTTGATACATATAATTCACATAAACAAAAGTTCTTTTGAGTCTCCAACACTTTTTTAAGAGTGTGAAACACTACTAAAAATTTGAAAACTTCATTTAAGTGAAATAAGCTTTGTTTTCTCTTATGATTTGGAGAGTACACTTATTTTTATTTCTACAGATGTGTAAATTTAAAGAAAAAGAACAAATAGATACTATTTATAAGCATCAAGAATTAACTCATCCCTACCGCTATAATTAAAATAAAAGCCGAAGTTTGTAGTTATAATTCCCTTTTACCCCTTTACTTTGTTGCTTTGGAAGTTCAGATCTAAGATATATAGGCATATAGGCATATAGAGGTATAGCCATAGATTTATTTATAGATGTAGGTAGATGGAGATGTTTACTGTTTTGTTCTTTATTTTTTTGTAGTACTGGAGATTGAACCCAGGGCCTTTGCACAGAGCTACATCCTCAGGCCTTGTTTTAGTTTGCATTTTGAGACAAGATCTTTTATTTTTTTTAATGGTACATTTTAGATACACATAGTGATAACATTCATTATAGAGGATTTGTACCTGTACATGATACACCTTGCTGTATCTTTTTTCCATTCCTCTCCCCTCCCTTCACCCCTCCCCCCTCCTTATTTACAAAAGCTTTGTTTACATTTTTTCCTTCTATTACTTCTCTTGTCCCTCTCTTCCTTTCCCCATCCCCCTACTTTGTTCCCCTTCCCATTTGAATAATTTCTTCCCTTTCCCAATATAATACATTTTAGTCTTTATTTACATTTTCACTTCTCATGATCTTGCTAAATTGCTAAATTGCCTAGCTGGGCTGGAACTTGCCATTCTGCTTTACTGTCCCAGAGTACTGGGATTATAGGTGATCATTACCACACCCAGTTCTATGGTTTTGTTTTTTTAAACACAAGAAAAGCTTGATTTTTTTCCCCTCTTTGGTAGTGTCATCGGCCAAACTGTTCCCCTCTGCTCCAAATCCAGGTATTGGAAGTCCTAACTTCCAGTATCCCAGAATTCGACTGTGCTTGTAGATAGGGAATTTAAAGAGATAATAAAGCTAAAATTAATTTATTGGTGCTGACTTAATTGAATATAATTGGTGTCATTATGCAAAAATTTTGATTAAGACACAGATACAAGTAAAGGAAAGACCACCTGATGTCTGATGGCCCACTGTAAGACAAGGAGAGAGGCCCTCGGAAAAATAATCATGATAACACCTTGTTTTGGACTTTCAGCTTCCAGAACTATGAGGAAATAAATTGCTTTTAAACCACCCAGCCTGTGGTACTGTTGCTTGGAAGCCCTAGCTGGCTAGTATAGGTAGGGGTCTTTTTAATTAATTATTTATTTTTGTCTACAACTTTTGTAAAGATATTTTTATATTAAACCCCTGCAAAGTTCACAGCATAGAATTACTTTGTGTTTATCAAACTCTATAATATGATGCACTCCTTTTACAGACTGTTAATTAGTGTTATTTTTAAAAAGTAAGTTCACAGTCAAGTCATTTTGGAGAATGCTAGATCACAGTATAATTTCTCAGACACCTGAAAATACAATTTTCTATCTTTCATGTCTAAGGTGGGGTACTAACTGGTTACTGTCTTCTAAAATAAATCTAATTCTTTTATTTAGAAGTATTATTTATATATACTATTTTATTTCAAGTAATATACATACATTTTTAGGATTTAAAAATTAATTTTAATATGCTATGTGACAGAAGCTTTCCATCTGTAAAATTGTACCTTTCTTCAGATTAAAAAAAAATCCTCCCTCCTTTTTTATTTATGGCTTATTTATATAGGAGATTATAGTTATTGTTTCAATTGGTTTAATTCCTTCTTCTGAAGTACTCACTGGCCAGGAATGCAATTTTACTTTTTTCTCTTTCACACTTCTAATCTTCCCTCTTATCTTTTCATCTCTTTGTCTTTATACTCTGAGTTCTGGGAGAATTTCTCAAGATTTCCTTAATCATTGACTTAATTTTATGTAGTGTCGGTTTTAGTCTTTGTATTCCTAAAGCTCATATGGATGCAGATATTTTATTTTTAGTTTCCTTACAATAGTTCTTTGTTTCATCCTGCTCTCTTTCACATCTGCCTGCTATTCATTCAGCATCCCTTTCATCTGAGACTATTTTGTCTTATTTAATATTTCATGTCCTCTTTCAGAGTCTGTGTTCTTCCATTTAATGACGAGTACAAGATTGGTTTTCCCCAAAACACTTCTGTTTGCTGCAGCAAATCTCTCAAAAGTCTGTATCTGCTTTCCCTCAAGTATTTTTTTAATCTCAGTGTATGATATGGATTCGTTTTACTAGACTTCCTGGTGAGTGTGTACTTACATGTGCCTGTATAATTTTGTATATGAACATGCACATATTTTTGTTTCTCATGTTCATTCATAAGATGACTATGAGGATAGTTTGCCAGAATTCAGGATTTTCTTGATTACACTCACTGCCTATTCAAGTACTGCTAGTGTTTACTTGAAGTTGTTAAGCCAAAAGTCTGCTCTTTCCTCATAATTGCAGGTGTCCAGTTATTAATTATGTAATAATAATAACTGGTAGCTGCCCAGTGATTTCTGAGTGCCAAGAACTTTTCTAAAGCGCAAGGCCTTGAGTTCGATCCCCACCACAAAAAAAGAAAAAGAAAAAAAGACCAGCCTGAGCAACTTAGTAACTTAGCCAGATGCTGTTTCAAAAAAAAAAAAGGAACTGTTCTAAATGTTTTAATGACTTCATACATTTAAACCTTACAAAAACATAAAAAGAAACTGAGGCACAGGGAGATTAGGTGACTTGCCTCAGGCAACTGTTACAATTTAACAGATATAACTGTTAAGGAACCAAGTCCAGGCAGTTGAACATAATGTAATAGCATCTCTCTTATTTGCTACTGAACTAAGAGATTCTTTCCACTGCTTCACCATCTGACTGGCCCAAATTATATCCAGTAATTCACTAAAGATTTCGAAAACTTCTGTAGTCTTCTGCTTAGAAAAACTACAACTTGAGAGTGCATGACACGCAAATTTGCTCCCGCCTCCAAGCTTCCCTGTTGCTAATTGCAAATACCAGGGGAAAAGCTGCCCCGCTCATGCCTTTTCCTGATTGGCTCAGGAACACTCTTGGAAACTCCCAATAAATGCTGAAAGAAAGGTTCTGAGGATGGTAGGAGTGTCTAATGGTTCTATCCACCTGAGAAAGTATCCTGGCATAGGAGAGAGGTGCACACAGAATCTTCCCTGTTAAGACATCAAGTTTTTGACACAAACCCGCAGTGGGATTGGATGGAAATGTCCCTCTTTGTTCCTGCCTAGCCCTGATGATCTGCCTTAGGGCTCCTTTACTTTGGTCATGGAAATTCCTCCTGGGGTCATACAGACTGTAAAGAATATTTCTAGTTACTAGCATTATGGAAACTGTGCTGGGTTTTGTACACTACCACTGACACATAAAAAGGAAGTGTGACAATATATTTTATACCAGGTCGTAAGCTATCTATTGTTCTGGCCAGACAATTGGGAGGGTTGACAGCCAGGGTCAGGTGTAGGAATGAGCAAAGCCTCACAAGACAGATGAGGCAATTTCAAGTCAAAAAAAAAAAAAAAAAAAAACCCTGAAAAATCAAGTCCCGAGCTATGACGGAAAATAAGAAAGTTCATTCAAAAAGTAGGACCAATAGTACATGCCAAGTAAGAAAGCCGGTAATTTAGAGAGAAGATCCACTGAGGTTGTGATGAAAAGAGAAAAAGATTCATGGATGTATTTGATTGTCTTCATGGCTAGAAAAGAGATATTGAAGCTAAATAATTTAAATTAATTTATTAGTAATTATTAACCATTAAGTTCAAGTTGATGAAAACATCACCATCGGTCCCACCACAGACTACCTCTGAGGCATTGCTGAGGAAAGCAAGGTTCTCAGTCAGAATGGTTCCCACTGCTTAGATTGAGCTAAGCTCATTGTACATTTCCTAAAATTGTTGACATGTTTGAAAGCCCATCTTATCTTATCTGAAAAGTTCAAATCTTCTATTTTGAATGCATGAACACATGAATGGAGGAAAGAATAGAGGGTAGAATCTTAGTTGAGTATCAATGAAACATACATCATTTAATATACCAACTTATGTAACAGAGTCACAAAGTTCCAAACTGATGACTTTCACCATCTTGAGTAGTTTTCTGGCAAGGTGGGATATTTAGACAGCTAAACAGGAGACTATTTCCCCCTCAACAATTTCCTATCAGTGCAATAGTGGTTAATGTAATGATGGTACAGATTTCAGTCCCTCCACAACAGATCGTCAGGATCCACTAGAGAAGCCTTTTGGTCCACTCAGTTTCTGACAGTAACACCTGGAACATGGCATGTTCATGGCGGGAAAGACTAGAAAGAGCATGTTGGCTAGAAAAATGCAATGTGCCTTATGTGTTCTTGGCGGTCATGGTAGTGAAATTATTGTTCATTAGAAGGATTTTTTTTTGTACATGCTTTGGTTCTCTGCTATTTCTGATCAATCTTCTGTGGATTTTGGATAATAAGCAGTGTGATTGGGAGGGCGTAAAGGAATGACTTAGAATATTTGACAATGAACATGAAGCCACAGAAGGCCACTGAGTTGCTCTTGGATGTCGAAATACGGTCATTGAATCATTAATGGAGGCCCACATGGCTAATGTCAGTGAGGGGTGAAGTGTACCATGGTCATGTTGCATATCAACCCCCACTAAGGTAGGCTTATGTTCATGGAAAGTAATAGAAAAAGAATAAAATCTAGCGAAAACTGAATCCTGAAAATATTACAAAGTTAGTGTTTCTCCCGCCCCCCCAGCTTCATCAACATTAGTTATTTGTTGATTTCTTGATGATAGCCATTATTTCTGGAGTAAAGTAAGACAGAACATGGAATTCGTTGAAATTTCCGATTTGCTTCTTGACTTACATATATCATGTAGTTAAGTGGATAATCCGCAATTGTGAACCATGAAGTTTTCCAACACCTGTATTTAATATCATGAGTGAGAAGAATGTGCCTCTAGCTTTTTGTTCTCACATATACCTGCATCTACTGACCTGTGTACCAGAAACTCTTAAATTGTTCCCGCAGCTAGACATTGAGCTGTGGCTGCATGAAAACTTTTTGAAGGCAGTTATAGGTCAAAAGAAATGGCTGCACATTTCCTACATGGAGTTATCCTGAGGTGGGACTAGGCCCATGACCTTCTAGGACTCTGGCTCTTGGTACAGGTTACTGCACTGCTGTTTTGGGTAATAACTTGTGAACTTGGAGCTCAAAATACCCAGACAACAAGCATGTATATAGATGAACTACATTTCAGCACGTGTACCTTTCAACCTAAATGATTTCAGTACGGCAGTAACTGCCACCTATTCATCCATCTCGACACATTTCATATTCTTTCTTGGCTGATAGACCTGGATTACATTGCTAAGCTTCTTTTGCAACAAGAAATGGACAAGTGATGGCGTTTTAACAAATCAAATGTGAGCTGAAGTCCTCTGTGTCACTTTCAGGGTCGGCTCAAAGGAATAGCCTACATATTAGCTCTATGGTTTCCTAGACATGCCCATACCACCTTTGAAGCCACATGTTAAGTGTATTAAGAGTACCAGTAGCCTAAACCTGTGAAGAAAAACTTGAGGCTGACTCACTGTCTCATTCCAAATACACGCCAACCTGGATAAATGTTGGCATGATAGGTAAACAAGAAATACATTTCTATCGCATTGAGTCTATTTGATGTTTGCTTCTAATTATTACTGCAGTATCTGCAAGATGAGGCTCCTATGAATGATGTGCTCAGATTTTGCTTGTATTCAGTGTTAATCTGAAAGGCTGTTGCATTAAATGAGACCACAAATAGACAGTGGCAGTACTTAGTAAGTGCTCAAAGAATAGTGGTTACCCTTAATTGTATAATCCTAGAGCAAAAGGAAATATATTTTTTGTTTTGTTTGTTTTTGAGAAAGGATGTCACTATGTAGCCCAGGCCGGCCTCAAACTTGGAATCCTCCTGCCTCAGCCTCCTGACTAGCTGGGAATAAATACAAGTGAGTGCCACTGGCAAAAGAAATTTTTCATGGTTCATTTGGATAACACTAGCTGCAAAATAAAAATGGTTTTGTCATTTGAGCTTTTAACAAACTTTAAAGTAAACTTCAATGATCAATAAAAATGCAGATGGTACCAAGAAACATTTTTAACACATGTAGTTGGAACTTTTTACCTTTTTTTTTCCCTCTCATGGATCATCCACAAGCCTTTCTAAACTAAATTCTACCATATTAAGGGTTCTAAGTTGACCCTCAATCACCTCATCTCCTTGAATTTCTGTCCATGCGTAATTACCCTTCTGCTTGAGTTTGAATTGGATTTAATGATTTGTTTCTAACCAATAAAATACAACTAACATAGGAGATGTCACTCTCTTGGTCAGATTACAAGACTAATTTTTGTGATTGGGTGCTTATCTTGCAAGGTCACTCTTAATGGCCTTACTTGGCTTTTACACTTTGAAAAAGCAGCCTTCCATGTTGGAGAGGTCCTTGTCTCCAGGAACTGAGAGCAGCAGAGACCAAAGCCAGTAAGGAGCTGAAGCTGTTCCATCCACCCCTGCACTGCTGAATTCTCTCAACAGATGCTACATGAACTTGGAAGTAGACTGATCATTTCCCACATTAGGCTTCTCATGAAACTGTAATGCCCAGGCTGACACCCTGATTGTAGCTTTTAAGAATGGGAAGCAAATGATCCAGCTAAGTTGTGCCCAAGTTCCTGGTCCCCATAAATTGTGAAGTATTAGATATGATTGATTATTTCTTCTTGGGGGGTGGTGCTGGGGATTGAACTCAGGGCCTTGTGCTTGCCAGGCAAGCTCTCTACCACTGAGCTAAAGCCCCAGCCACCATTTGTGAAATAATAGACATGTGTGGAAGTTGCTGAAGTTGGGGATAACTACTTGTACAGAACAGTAATTGAAAGTAGACCTCTGGACTAAATTTAATGAATTAATCAAAGTCTTATCTCCCAGATAATTTTTTTGTGAATACCCATGGTTGAAATTATTTTTTGGCTTTTTTTCATACAATTTGCAAGAATATTTATAGTAGCATATATGACATTTATATTAGTATTGTCATTCTTTACACCCCAATTTAATATTTCTTATTAGAACATATTCTTATAGAGAAGAATAACAATATCTTATCCATTTTTTTTTGTGTTCTCTCTGATGTTTTCAGGATACATAATAGTATTTAATTAGTAAAAAATGCTAAAATAATGTTCTACATACTACTTTGGAAATTTGCATTGAACTGATTTAGGATACTGAAAATTTCCCTTTCCAATAAAAAGTGTCTCATCTCTTTGAAATTATGGACAATGTATTTTCTCTTTCAATTAAAATTAAATATTTTCAAATATGTGATGTATAATTAAATTTTTAGGAATATTAACTATGATTTTGTACAGTTTCACTAAATTTGTCTTTGTAATTTTTTTCTAGAAAAATCATTTATTCAGAGAGATTTTGCTACAATAATTCAACAGAGATCTAAGTAACTCAATTCAGATATTCTTACTAAATATAATCATTTGTAATAATATTACTATAAAAAGCTGTATAATACAGAAATAAAATCATCAAAGCATGTAGAGATATTTAAGGATCTAGCAATCTTGGATCCTCAATGCAAACTAAAAATGAAAGCCTAAAATATATGGTATACCTTTAAAACAACCAAAATATAATAATGTATATGTACATGTGTATACACATATATATTTATGAAATAGGGTCAGTTGTAAAATTTAAAGTTTAGTTTCTAAATAATAAAGAGATTCATTTTTGTATTTGCTTTGCATTTTATGTTAAATTTTATTGAACCATACTTTTAGAATCTTTCATTTTATTATCCATTTTATCAAATTATAATCTTTTATTGCTTAATTACAGAGCACAAAAAGTGTTTTAAGCACATCAAAAGATGGCATTTTGATGGAATTCAGTTGAGCAATAATTTTATCAAATAATATATTTCTTTAAAACTTACTATCAATTAAAATTTTACATACAAATTGGCAAAATAGAAAGAAAAATGTCATCTTACATTATCTCTCTTGCCTTCCAGATAACTGTGTATAATTCCACAGTTTTACAACGTGTTGATATGTAATTGAAATATGTGAAATACAGATAGGATATATTTATCAATACATTATGACAATTATTTCATGACAGATAGTCATACTGTTTCTGTAGATAAAAAAGTATCTGTGTTAATAATGTTAAATGCCAAAGCAAGGAAATTATAAAAGAAAAAGCTAGAAATTATGTCACTCAATGAATGATCTTTTTCTTCATAGTATTCACAGAAATTTTTCACAGAAATTTTAGTGTATTGCAACTTGGATTTCTGTATCTAATACAAAGATACTGTTGCTACTGTTTAAAATAATTTTTGAATACCTCCTTTTGAAACAGTGTAAGAGTCATTCAATAAATTGTATAAGAAAATTGGTCATTTTTGGAGTGCCACCAAGTCACCCTCTATCCTATTACCTTCAGATTTTCACCCTCACCCACTCCCATCACTTGGTATCTCAACAACTAGGATTCAGCTATTGGACCTCGATTTGGTTCTTCTTCATGGTGGTTTCCTCTTCAATCTACAGCACCTCAGAGTGCTGCAGGACATAGCAATTTGAAAGACTGGTCTTAAAACTGAGCCCCAGTTCTAATCTGTTTACTGTCTCTGTCCTGAGATCTTTAATATGTTTTACAAAAGCATTAGTAGAGGGGTTTTGGATTTAGCTCAGTGGTAGAGCGCTTGCCTAGCAAGTACAAGGCCCTGAGTTTGATTCCCAGCACCCCCCAAAGGCATTAGTGGAACTGGTGCCCTAATACCTGATTCCTCACTTGCAGTAGACTAAGTTAAATCTAACTAATACTGAGACATTTAAAGTAAAAAGCAAATGGAAGGTGTAAAATCCAGATCCGAAAACCCTTCAAATAAGTTGCCTTTGGATGTAGTTTTTTTTAATTAATGTATATATCAGTCACAATTATCAGATTGTTGTTACCATATAAGAGACAGATTTAATATTCTTCATGTGTAGTGTACTACTTCCTATTTTAGATCCAGTTTCACCCCGTATTTTATTTTACATGTATGTATTTATTTGCGGTTGAGGTAGTGTCTTACAATTTGACCAGGCTGGCCTCAATTTTGCAATCCTCATTTCTCAACTCTCCTGAGTAGCTGGGGTTACAAGCGTGCATCATGTGCTTGGCTTCTCACTCCCTTATTTTCAACTTTAGGATTCAATGAAATAAATAACCTAGATAACAGTATTTGTATATAAATTTTACTTTTACAAACTCCTGACTTTTAAAATTGTCTTTAGCTGTGGAACGAGGCACCTCAAAAAGCGTTTTGAAGACATATTCTAACGGGTTTTTCTTCTGACCATTATAAATTGGTTCATTATTACAATCTCTACTTTATGTGTTTAGTGACATACACAAGGGTATGAACATGCATACACACATACATAGAGCCATTTGCTCTATAATATCACTAGCCACAGTGACAAATACTGTATCTTCAGCATTTGCAGTAGGTTTTTGCCTTTCTTTATCAAAACTAATTTTCATTTGCATAGTTTAAAGTTACCATAATGCAAGCCCTGGTTCTACTTCCTACATGATTCCACAGCATAATTATATTTCTTTTTCAAAAAGAAAGAAAGAAAGAAAGAAAGAAAGAAAGAAAGAAAGAAAGAAAGAAAGAAAGAAAGAAAGAAAGACAGAAAGAAAGAAAGAAAGAAAGAAAGAAAGAAAGAAAGAAAAAGAGAAAGAAAGAAAGAAAGAAAAAGAGAGAGAAAGAAAGAAAGAAAAAGAGAGAGAAAGAAAGAGAGAAAGAAATCCTTTCAGGAAAAGTGAAACACTTGTGCATGATAATATACCTTCCTATTTGTTAAACAACTCTTGAAACTCTTTAGCCCGGAGTTGTAGCAATTATTAGATCACAGTTACACTTTGTCAGGACTAAATGTTTCACATCCTTGCTGGAAGAGAGGAAGACCCTAACATTACAATATATTTGAACAAGAAGGCGCTAACTTTGCATTATTTTCCATTCTTCTTTCTGTCTTTGTCAGGAGGATGGATCCATGCTGTGCTATTCTCTATTCTGGTTGCCACCTTTGTCATGAGAATGAGACACCAGAATCAGAACGTTTCCTGCTAGATATAATAGCACGTTTTCCTTCTCTCACCTCTCACAAGATGTTGTATTTAGTTAGGTTAGAGCCCTTGATTCCCTGAGGGCATCTACTTGACATTCACCTAAGGCGTCTTTATGCTGTATTTATTGCACAAGTATTTGATGTCTTGGACAATTTTGCAGCCCTTCCCAATCTCAGACGCCTCCTGCCCACCCCCCTCCCATGCTATTTATCTTTCATTATCCCCTGGCCAATAAAATGTATGTTTCAATTTGCAGAATATAGAAGCATATGCATGTTTTAATTATTAATTTTAAATATTACAAGTATTTCAATAATCTAATTTCATATAGGAATATAAAAGAAGTAGCTGGTATCCATAATATATAGTGAGATGGGCACTTAAAATAATAGAAGTTCAGTTTTTAAAGATATATTTAGTTTGCATTTAAAACATGTGTACTCATTAATTTTTATTCTGCTTGAGGTTAGATCCTAAAATTACTTTGCCTTTCACCCAAGCTGAGATATAAATACTGCATGATCTTTTTAGTTCATGCTTGTATACTACTGTGTAACATGAAACCTGCTGATAGTCACTTAATTTTCACAAATGTTAGGATATACGGGGCAAACATGACACATATCTATACACAGCTCCTTTTTACCATATAAGCAGAATTTCATCCCTATGCAAAAACATGAACATGTTAAGCATGAGAAATTCTTTTAAACTTAAAAAATATACAGATAAGAAGGCATAGAACCATATCAATGTAGTAATAATGCAACTTCCTGTATTTTGTGAGAAATATTTCTGAGTAACTAATCTTTCTTCTTGGGGGTGTGCTGGGGATCAAACTCAGGGCCTTGTGCTTGCTAGGCAAACACTCCCACTTGAGCTAAATCCCCAACCCCCACCAGTCTTTCTTTTTATCCTGCAAAAAATTGATCTAATATTGAGTTATACATGATTTTTGCTAAGAAAAGAAACAATATGATTGTTACCAGCTTGGGCCCTACTCATAAGAAAAATAGAAACCACGCTAAATATTTCCTTCTCAAAATTTTTATTAGTATATATTTGCAGCACATAATGTTTCCATTCTTAGTGTTGAGTTGGTACATGAACATAACTTATTTTAAATATTTCAACAGAGGAGTTTTACTGTCGGTGTTTTATCCTGTAACTCTGGCTGGTTTTTCATGGTGCTGCCTGATGGGTGTGAGGCCATCCTGTGTAGCAATCTCCTAGACTCCCGAGTAGGATCGAGGAACAGATATCTCACTGCCTTTTCAATCTGCTCAATCAGCGAACACAATTCCTCCCTCTGGATTTCTATCTAGAGAAGACGAATCAGAACACAGTCTACCGGCGGCTTCTGTCCTCTGCCTTCCTGTTAGCGAAATCCTTCAAAACCTTATGGGAAGCTTCGGCTGTACTCTAACCTTCCTGTGTTGACTTTGTGATGTTGCCCTCCCCACATGTAGCTCAATACATTCAATGTGTGTAAACTATTATTTTCAAAGGTCCAACAGCTAGACAAAGTAGAGACAGCCAGGTGCAGATTTTTGTTGCTTCCCAGGCCTGAGATTGTAGAGATTTAAAACATAGCATGTTTCTGTTTTAGGACTGATTTTAAAATCTGTCAAGGCATAAGGTTAGAAGTCAGCTTTAGAAACAACATTGTTCAGAAAATTCTGGCAGAAACTTCAGGCTGGTGAGCTGTGATGCCACACTGGCTTCCTAACTCAACAGAGGCAGCTGATCCTTCACTGCAACTTGTATCAAAAGTTGGAATCCTTGCACAGCAGGTCGGTTAAAAGCTAATGTTAGTTAAAATTGCTTGGAAGGCCTTAATTCCTAAGGAGGCCTGAGGATCTGCAGTTATTCTCAAGGATACTCTTGTAATTCAGGGTCACAGCTACCCACACTTGGCATTGGCCAGCCTTCTCTGCAGTAGGTGTGGTCGGGACTGGTTCTAGGATCAGCTCCTGGAACACTATCCAGCTTCCTGCAAATCCACCAGCAATGTTGTCCCAAAGCCACTCAGAACGTAAGAGATACTGCCACATTCTTCTCCTAGGAAGATAAGGCCTGCTGACCAGGCATTTAGTCATCTTCAGTTATTTTTCCAAGAACAGGAAAGATCACATAAAACTAATTTGCCTTTTATGCTGACCTAACTAAAGGAGACTATTAAAGCAATTTTCCATAGAATAAAGAAAGGCAACTTTCCTTCATAGAAGCTATTCATTTGTAATTTGTATTTATATGTGTGTAGTTATTGGATAGATGTCTGTACCTCACTAACTGTAAACTTCACAAGGTCAGGATTTTTTTTTTTTTTTTGCTTAGTTCTCCTTCGTGTCTCCAGTGCCTAATACAGAATCTGACACTAACATAGGATAATATATGTTTGCAGAATAAACAAATTGATCAATATACTCCATGATGATTCCCCTGTGCTATATTATAAAGTATTTGATAATTTTTTTAAGATAAAGAAGTTATGCTTTAATTCAATCTATGTCGGGGATGGCCCAAAACAGGTATCTCTCTAGAACCAGACAGTGACTAAGGCATAGATTCATCAAACTTATAAATAGGTTTTTTTTTAAGAAAAACATGATTTAAGTTTACTGTTTAAATCAAAGATCTATCTGACCTATTAGAGTAGATCAAATTGTACTCTGTAAAACACCAGTTCTCTATGATTCTATTAGGCAATATGTGGGAATTTTCATCTAACATTAAGACCAATGAGGGGGCTGGGGATTTAGCTCAGAGGTTAAAGTGCTTGCCTTGCAAGCACAGGGCCGTGGGTTCGATCCCCAGCACCAAAAGAAAAAAAAAAAAAAAGACCAATGAGAAAAATAGGTTTCTTTTTAAAGTACTTTTCATAACAGTTGATGGGTACTGTGGCCTGTATCTAGATGTCTCCCCAAAGTTTCATTTACTCATATGTGGGGCTTTTCAGAGCTAGTTGGATCTTGTATACGTGTTAATGGGATTAAGGGTGTGTGGTATTAAATTAGTCCACCAACCGTAACTAGCATATTTCTGGATGTGGCTGAATGGATTTACTGAAAATAGAAGCCCCACTCTGGTCATGGGTGGCACCATCCAAAAGGTTTGTAGCCTGGATGGGATAAAAGGGAAAGGGAGGCTTGCTCCTGCTGTTACTTTGCTGCTTTGTTCCCTTCTGCCTGTCATGCCATGGACTGTTTCTCCTCTGTGATGCTCCTCTGTCATGTTACTCTGCTTTGGAGCCAGCTGACTGTGGACTGAAACCCCTACTAAATATGAAATAAAATAAACATTTTTTTCTATTAACTTGTTAGTGTCAGGTATTTTATCTCAGCAACTACAAAAGTAACTGAGACAATGGGAAGACATACTGTGGGATTTCAAATTTATTTCACCAGGAAATTTGTTTTTATAATAACTTGCTTTGTATACTTATGTTCTATGTTGAAAATGTTGACTTAGAAAAACATTCTAAACTTTGAAAAATATACTCCAGAAGATAATGGAAAGTATTTGATTATAATGACTCCAGTAATTTTTGCACTTTAGGACTCCGTACATTATCAGGTTATGAACCATGGAGTATGCTTTATTTATTCCTGGTTTAAAAAAAAAAACATTAAGTACTTACTTGTTCTTGGAAGATAGCAATTGTTTAATAAATAATTGTTTACTAAAGGAAGAGTGAGAACCATAGAAATGTTTTTGCTATATTGAATGTAATAATTATACTGGATTAGCAATACCTCTGACAGTCTAAGACTACTATTAATGCATGTCAGTGGAAATAGGTGTTGCTAAAAGTTATGTTAAAAACATTCAAATCCAAAAGAAAAATGTTTGCTACAAAAAAAGAAAAAATACATGAAATGAACTTATTTTACCAAATATATTCATAAAAATTACTGTAAAGAGTAACATGTAAAAACTAGTAACACAATTTTCTGATCAAAAAATAATCTATGACTGGTGTGAAGATTGTACATTGTCTTGATTAACACAAATCAGATTTTTGTATTATTAATTATTTCCTGTGGAAGTAATTTATTACATTTGGCCAGTATTTGTTTAGAGTTTAACATGATGGAATAACTCCATTTAGTGACTGGTAAAATTCAGAGTGAGACTGTTCTATTGCTTAGATTAAATCCAAGAGCCATCCACAGCTAGATAGAAAAATACACGAATACCATGTTGCATTGAATAAAAGAAATGACAGCAACATTCCAATAATGGGGGTTTAAAGTGGAGTCAAGGAATGATTATATTGAGAAGCTATTATTTTCATGATGTTCATCCTCACGTATTTGGAAATACATCTAAACATCCCTAATTTGACTTTAATCAGCAGCAGCAAGCTTCTAAATATAAGTGTGGGAAGATTTAGTACCAAAGTTATATTCAAAACCTATGGATTTTGGGCAGGAGGATGGTAATTAAGCAAAGAAACGCACTATTCACTGAGCTCCTATGTTGCCTCAGTGGCCGGTTTTCTATTGCTGTTGGCATTGTTATTTAGTTAGTTAGAATAAGACAGGGTCTTACTAAATCGCTAGGCTGTCTAGACTGTATCTGAACTTGTTTTCCTCAGCTTCCCAGAGCGCAGTGATTTCAGGTAAAGCACACCACGCCTAGCTGTCCTCAGTGAGTGGTTGAAAACAAATTTGGTTATATGTAAGTGCTATGAAATGTGTAATATGCTTCAGAAATGAAGGAAGCATTTTTTTATTAAGCCATCTAGACAGTTCTTGGAAATCTCATATTTTGAAGTTATACATTGTGCTCTGTGGAGGCAAAGGATTATTATGTGTTCTGTTGCGTTTTCTCTAGCCTCGGGCACTTAAGGATTTGCCCCTTGGTTGAATCCTCCTCTTTGAAACATGAATATAGAGAGTATGCTGCTGTGTGCAAGAGGCAACATAGAGTCCTGGTGAGGTCTATATGTATAACGAATAACATGCCTGTACTTGAGTGTCTAGATTTTTTATTGAGTAGCCTGTATAGGAAAAATGTATATTTAATAAGTAATCAGCTGCACCAGAGATAGAACTGAGTTCCACACTTCTGGGAGGATTACAGTTCTATAAATGTACTAAGGTGATATGACCCTAGAACTGAAAAAAGCAGTTTAGAAAGTTCAGAGTCTGCCAGGTAGAGAAGTAGACATTGATATTTTACATAGAATGTTTAGAGAAGGCCCTACCAGCACTTGTGACTAAGGTAAGACATCAGAAGATTTTTGAGCAGAGAAATAAGAAAATCTGTATTATATTTTAAAAGATCATTGAACTTTTGTGAAAACAAAGTGGAAGAGGGCATTGAGATTATAATCAGCAAAAAATGAGCAAGTAAACTTTTGTACTGTGAAAGCTGGAAGACTGGTGGAAAGTTATAGTAAGTGAATATACAAATGATGGTGGCTTTGAACAAGCTAGTAATGGAGGTAAAGAGAAATGGTAGGATTCTGATCATGTTAAAAGATTGAGGTGAAAAAACTTTATGAGTGGGAAGAATGGTTACAAGGTTTTCTACCTGATCACTGCAAACTATGGAGTTACATTAGCTAAAATGGCAAGGGTGTGGGGACCAAGTATGTATGTGCATATTGTGTGTGTGTGCATGGGTGTGTATGTGAGAGATAAATGGCATTCAGGCTTTTAATTTTTAACATGTTAGTTTAAAATGAGTACTAGTAATCCAAAGAGAGAAATGTGGTGCAAAATTTACAAATTGAGATTTCAAGTAGAAGGTGAGAGCTAGGGAAAAATTTTTGTAACAGCATAATTAAATATTATCTAAACATATAAAACTAGATGGAAAGACTTACCTTAATACATCATTTGATTACCTGTATGGTGTTTGTAAAGTTGCATCAGGTGTGGGTGTCACAATACTTAGAACATTTCTCTCTCTTAACCTTGAGAAAATATTTTCTTCATAAATAAGACTTCCTAGACATGATGTTTAAAAGTGTTACTCTTTATTCCATACTAGTATTTCCAATATATTCAAAACAGGATCTTACTGAACATTTGCATTGTCTGCCCCCTTACTCTCAATACTGAAATCCCTGTCTGACATTTTTTATATATTGTAAACATTTGAATGTTATTCATAATTTTCTTACCAAGGTCAAACTCTGAGTGTCCTTCTCCATTAATTCTTTCATGATAAGTAAAGAATACTAACCCAATTTCCATAGTCCAGTGTATTCTCTTGGTAGTACAATGATTTTCAAAGACAGTGTTTACTATTTTTCCTGTTAGTAACACTTAAGGGGATTTCTTTACTTCTGCATATGCTTAAAGTAGGCATAGCCCTAGTAGATTAATCACACTCTGAGAAAGAATTTAAAATATAAGATTTTTATATTTTTAAAATATAAAATTATAATAATCAGTATTGGTCATCCATCATAAGGTACCTGGCTGTCCATTAATTTTACTTTTTGCTTTCAAGTATGTTTAATAATATATACAAGGCAAAAAGGGATAATTTTATTTTAATAAAAATAATTAAGTTTCATGTTTCTATCTTTACATATTTTATTAGTAGGTCACATAGTAACAAATGGAATTTAGAAATATTTAACAAATTGTGATAATCTGGTTCTGAGCTGTGTTGATATTTGGGGTAACATTACCTATCAAATTTATATTCAAATAAGAAAATCTCCTCACATTAAAGTATTATTTACATATTCACATGCTCCTTCCTTCAAGTGAAGACTTCAGTCTTTCTTTGCAGATACATCCAACCACAAAACATACAAACAAATACAAAGAAAGCCACTGACTCCTTATTATTGGGACTAGTAACAGGTACCACCTTTTCTCTTACTTCTCAGAATGTCCTATCTACTGTATTTTCAGAAATATTCTTGGATCCTCATAATTCACAATTATGAAACAACACAACGATAAAGTAAAAATAACAAAGCAAAGTGATCATGTCTAACCTCTGCACCTGAGAAGTTTTTGAGCATTAAAGAACTCTAAGCATCTTTGGGTTGTCTTCTCTACATAATGTTTAATAATCGCTAAAATGCCATCCAAAAATGTCAAAAAAATGATATAACTATGACTACATTAAAGATTTTTTTATTCTTGCTCTATTAAGTGGCCTGTTCCCCATTGTCTCAGCATCCCTTATTATTAATAGTACCTCTTGTTAGTAATCCGGATAAAAGACACACTTCAAAAGAGGCCTTCTCTAAAAAAGTAAGATGAAAAACACAGGAAAATGTAAATAAAAAAGGAAGAAGGAGATGATAGAAGGCAGGTAGATAGTGACGACTGGAAATAGGAAGAGAAAAAAATAACAGGGTAAAAAATTCCAAAATTTGAATTCCAAGCTTCATTATCCCCCTTGCCTGCTCAGTAATATATATCACCCAAATCCACAGCATGAAATTTCCTCACAGCCTTCATCCTAGTCTTCCTAAGGAAAGCATTTCTTTTAGATATTTATTTTGACTTTCTCTTCTTTTGGCAAGCATTTGAAGTGCTTTGATCCCTGCTAAACTTAGCACGTTATATATTAGAGAGCAGAATGTCAGCTTATTAAAGGATCTATTGTATTTCTAAGACATTTCGATTCTCATGAGCTTCAAGATATTTCTGTTGCAACATCATATAAGACTTTTACATAGTGCAATGTATGTGTGTTAGTCAGTGCCGGATACGGCTTTGGTTAGCAGTAGGTCTTAGACCCAGTAACTGCTGATGGTACCCAGTTTCTTGTCTTGAACCTTGAAATGATCTCTGACTCAAAGTGTTTAAAAGTCTACCAGAATATTATTTATTGCTATAATTATTTTGATTATTTAATGTCAAACTAACCTATGCATTGTAATATAAAAGTCAGTTTGTACTAAAAGGCTTATAAGAATAATAAAAAGGCAGCCTCTTGCCCTCATTACTTGATCTTGCTACCCAGAGTTAATCACTTTCAAGCTCTTTTAGACGTAGTATCTATCATCTAATGCCATATTTCTAATGAATATGTATAAACTACTATTTCTTGATTCATCATTTTAAAAACAATTTGCTTCTTATAAAGTGTTATGAGGATTTTAGGTTTTTACTCTCCTTTCTTTTTTCCCCACTTTCCAGTTGAACTATTTCAGCTTTTGCAAACCTTTTAAAAGCTCTTTTCAGTTTGAAATAATTTTGTATTATAGAAGCACTGAAAATACAGTTTACTTTCTGTATTGTAGAGTTCTCATATGGCTTCCACCAAGATTCCCCTGCTCTTCATCTTTCATATAACTATCATTAAACCTACAATATCAACATTGGTGTAAAACTATTAAGTTTGGAGTTTATGCAGATTTCTCCATTTTTTCCATTCGATGTCATTTTTCTATTTTAGAATCCAATTTAGGGTACCAATTTGCATTTATTTGGTACATGGCCTTAAATTAATCACTGAGATCTGTAACATTTTCTAAATTTTCCATGTTTTTCATGACCTTAACACTTTTGGAAAATACCAATCAACTATTTTATAGAATGTCCTTAAATTTATATGTGTCTGATGCTTTCTCATATTTATATTGAGGTAATGAATTTCTCCGCAGTAGTGAGATGTCTTTCTGATTACATCAAAAGAGGAAAAACATGATGCTGATATGACTTATTATTTGTAATATTAACTCTGATAACTTAGTTGAGGTGGGATCTGCCAGGATTTTGTAAAGTTACTGTTTTTCCCTTTCTATACCCTACTGGAATTCAATCATTAAATCAGCCTGTACTCAATGGAAGGGAAATCAAGCACAACCTCTTGGACAGAATTATATCAAATTTTTTACAGACACTCATAAAGTCACCACAGCAATTAATGCACATTTGGGAGAAGATATTTAGAGACTATAAAAATATCCTTTTTCTCCTTGCAGTTTCATCCACTAATTTTCACATTCATTGGTGCCTATAGCAATTATTACTGTGGCACACTTAAACCCATCTGAAGGTCTGTTTCATTTATTTCCCTGAGTTACTCCTCCTGTAGCCCTTTGTCCTCCTATTCTTTTGGCACCCCCCTCATTAACAGGTGAAGATCTTGCAATACTTTTGTCTGATGGGGTGTGCTACGGTTGGGATGTGTGTTCTAAGACTCCTGTGTTGGACACTTACTCCCCGCTGCAAGAGTGTTCAAAGGCAGGGTCTCTGAGAGAGATTTAGGTCATGAGAACCCACTATTATGAATAGATTAATGCACTAGGAAAAGCTTTGATGGAGAGAGTTTGGTCCCTTTCCCTTCCTGTCCTGTCACCTGTCATGTGAGAAGACAGCAGTCATTTCCTCTGGAGTCCATCACACTAAAGGCACCACCTTGGAAACAGAGAGTACCCTTCCCAAGGTACCAAATAAGCTGGAACCTTGACTTTGAACTTCCCAGCTCCTCGAATAGTGAGAAAATAAAACGCTCTTTTTAAATTATCCAGTCTCAAGTACTCAAGTACTTTTTAGGGCAACACGAAGAATATCTAAAAACAAATTATTTGGAAGTTTGCATATCTAAAAATGTTTTCATTTTACATTCATTGAATTTTTTTTTTTTTTTTTTTTTTTTTTTTTGTCCTGAGATCGAACTCAGGGCCTTGTGCTTGCTATGCAAGCGCTCTACCACTTGAGCCAAATCTCCACCCCCTAGTCATCAAATTTTAATTGTTAACTTTATGGAACATTCCCTGTTCTCTTAATCCTCAAAGCAGTCTTGGAAGGTATTTGCCATCATCTCTCATATTCCCATATTTGTATTAATAGACCCTTACTTTTCATTAGTCTATGCTCGAATCACTTGGAAGGACAACAAATTTGTAAAACTAAATCCCTCTGATATTTTAAATTAAGAAATTATCGTGCCTCTTTTCCTTAGTAAAAATAACAACAAAAAATTTACAAAAATCCCAACACTCACTGTTAGTTTGGGGATTTTAGTCACAACATTGTTTTTTATATGTAGAAATCAACAACTATTTATTGAATAACTACATATATCGGGACTAACAGAACTGTTAAAGAAATATATATAGGCCAAGTTTTTAAGTTAAAGGTTCCCCTCTTAGTGACATTCCTTGTCACTCCTACGTAATACTTGATACCTGAAATTTAAAGGAGGCGACGTTTATATTGGCTCACACTCTCGGAAGCTGCAGTCCGTGTTCAGTAGGTTCAAACACAGAAGACAGCCTGGAGGTGAGGTCTGAGTGGGGGAAGTCGGTCCTGTCATGGCAGTCAGGAAGCAGAGAGCTAAGGCAGGACCATGGCGGAGGAAACCCCTTTCGGGTCACACATGCCGTGGTCCACCTCCTCCAGCCTCATCGCCTCCCAACAAGCAGTCAGCTACATTGTTGCCATGACTCAGTCTCCTTCCCAAGTCCTGCCTATGAATGTGTGAAGTTTTGGGGGGGGCATTCTTGACCTAAACTGCAGTAGCTCCTATAGTTTCCGTAAAGATTACATGCATAGTTTTCTTTTAATAAGAGAGAGAATCACAGACAGGGATTTATCCAAAGTCAATTTTAAGACACGAGAATTTTTAACTAATAGGACTCAAAGAAGGTAGGAACACAAACAAGAAGCAATAATATTTTCTTTGTTTATGCAGCCTTAATGGAAACCCTTCTAGTTCTAGAAGACTTAATAAGTTATATCTAACTGTGAGACTTTAGTGGCTTCGTGTATGCAGTCTAGATTTTAGATTATATAATAATATATACATATGTGTATTAGTATAGCTGAAATTATTACAGATGAAGGGGTTTTTGGTTGTAATTTGAACCTATGTGCATGATGAGATTGGCATAATACACAGGATTTTACATCCTTTCATTTTAAAGCCCATTTTGCAGGTTTAGAAACTAAGAAGCAGGGCCGGGGATTTAGCTCAGTGGTTAGAGTGCCAGCCTCGCAAGCATGAGGCCCTGAGTTCGATCCCCGGTACCAAAAAAAAAAAAAAAAAAAAAAAAAAAAAAAAAAAAAAAAAAAAAAAAAAAAAAAGGAAACTAATAAGCAATGACAAAAGATCTGATGCTCAGCAGCAGCTCTGCACTCAGGAAGGATTTGCAAAGCGGCGCCCCCTGCAAGGACAGACCATCTCTCTACAAACCTGATGAAAGTTGGAAAAGAAAAGTTGTCGTTAGGGAGAGAAAAACAGGGAAGCGAGACCTATTAGATATTTACTTAAAGTTATTTCATCCAGGGTGCAAATCCTCGTCTGTGCGAAGGCCTTGAAGTCTAACCCAAAGGTCAATGTGCACGATGACCTCCACATTGTCCTCGTGTTTGCTAGGTACAAATATTCTCATTTCATGTTCCGCAGATGAGGAATAGCACTCCAGGAATATCATGCTATGTCAATCATGTTAGTTATGTTAATGCAGGGAAAACAGAAGTCAGTCTTGGGACATATTGCTGAAATCGCTACTTCCCCGGCATCCACGGGGTGGTGGGAAGGCATCTGCAGTGTGTGTGCCCATAAGAGGGACCACTTATTGTGTTTCTCCTGTTTAACTTGATTAGAGAATACTTTTTTTTGTGCTCAACAGTAAAGAGTTTAATTTATAATTAATGCTCACTAATTGGTTCATGTACATTTCACCTGTTTGCCCTAAAATACACTGTACTACATAATGAAGAAGTATTTCCTGTCCTTCAGGAGTCACCTCTTTATAGCCTGCCTCTCAGTTTTAAAGAAGGCAGCCTAGGTGGAGGAGGGAGCCTCCTCATTTAATATGATACATCAGGTCATCAGCAAATATTTATTCCCTGATCTTCCCCCACACAGGGTGACTAAAGGTTAATAAGAATGAAAATGGAAAATAATTAAGGATGAAAATATATACGCTAAAAATGCAAAACAAATCAGAATAAATAAATTTTAGTGTGACTGTTAGGTTAAGGTGTCTTGGTACTCACTCTGATCATAAAGTGGAAAAATTATTGGAAATTATGAACAACATCTTCAATTAGTCCTATTAATCAAATTGAATTCTTCTCTACCACAAGAGAAGCTGGGTGACTCTGTCACGGTGTGGTCCCAATAAAATCAGGCATTACTACTATCTGAGTGGTAAAGGAGAAAGACACTGGCAGACCACCTGTGCTAACATGCTGAAGCTGTGTGAGGGAGGGAATATTACACAGCAAAAGAATGTTTTATGTAGATTTTACAACCATCATAAGGAAAAGTTAAGGTGACCGTCCGTACTGTTCTTCTATTAAGAGCGTATGGTATGCTGAATTTACAAGAGATGAACAGGCACTAGTACCACTGGTACCAAAATTATAAATGTTATACATATGAGATACATTTTCAGGTAAACTAAAAAATAATCCTGACAAAAGTAGATTTAACATAGGTCATCACCCCCTTCATTTTCTACACCTGGTGTAGTTTTTGCACCACTGCCCAATCGAATACTGACATGGGGCTCAGAACACGGCACCCCACTGTTGGCTGCCTTCACAAGCAGAAGACTGTGAGTGGAAGGAAAGGGGCCCAGAAGCAACGTTTTGCTGCCCTTCTCCTGCTCTCGTTTCTCCTGCTTCTGTTTCTTCAAGGTAAGCCACAGAAATCACATTCACTTTCCTGGAGGCAGGTCATGGCAAGTAGAACCTTTCTCTCCTGAAGCAAGCCATAAATCCTAGAAATATTACTCTAACCTTCTCCTGCCTTGCAGAGTAAGGGTTGGCAATAAAGAAATTCTCTGACCTATTTTACATAATAGGAGCTCCTACCACTCATTCCATAGGGGCCTTGGTCTGTACTGGGGAGGAAGAATAGAGAGGCCAAGAAGAATCCAAACAGATAGGCCTTGCTGAGTTTCCCATCTCAGTCTATTAGCATTAGGTTATACTTGCTTTGTCCATTACATTTCTACAAAGCTGTCTGTTCGTCAAATCCACAGAGAGAAAATGAACAAGTTTTCCTGGTTTTGTGGATCTTCTTTCCTGAAAACTCCTGTGCCATGTAAAAATTTAGCTTTTTTGTCCTTTTTTCTCATCAACAAGTCTTGAATTATCAGAGCAGTGGCCTGACCCTTACATTGGGGAGAAGATAATATCCACACCTCTCTGTGCCCATGCTGACACTCTTGAACAATAATTAAAAACTAGATGAAATTCAGGTTTAAACTAGACCCTATCTAGGAATAAAATCATTCTAGTTTTAAACTATTCTTTAAAAGGGTGGTGGGGGGAATCAGCTCTCTCCAATAAGAACGTGTGCACACATGTGTGTATTTTGTCTATGGAGATTCTAGACAGAAAACAAGCTTTTCTAAGCATCTTGAATAATCGAGTGCAGATTAATAGAAACGTTCAAGCAAACTCCCTCCAAAGTGCACAAGCTGAAAAAAAGAAACACAGCTGAGCAAAGTAGAAGTGAGATTTTGCGCAGAACCAAAATGCTTTTTAAGAGTTCCCTATGGAAAGTGTGTCCTTCTCTTCCTCCACTTTCCCAGCAAACATGTCGGGGGCACCTTTGATTAACCAGGCTCTTTTTCAGGAATGGGGGACTACAGTGAAGGAGACCGGGGATTTATAATCCTGCAGGAGGACAGAGTCTAAATAAGTAATTAATTGCAGTTGTAATTAATTACAAAAGACCCATGTTGGGTGCAAAGCGAGCACATGAAGATATATAACAATGTAAAAGATTTGGGAAAGAAATAAACACTTAGAAAACACTGATTAGGAACAGCATGAAGTTGATGAAAGGAGTATATTTGCCATCATGAGTTCACTGTAGACTTTTTGTTCAAGTCAAAGAAATTTTATGAAAAGTGTCAAATAGAAACCGATAGCTACAAGAGTAAAAAATTATGCTGAGTTTCCCCAATCAGTTTGCATCAATAAACACTTCATGTCTACACTTGTAAGTGAAAACTTAAAAAAGTTTGAAAGTGGACTTTCTGCTAAAGAGAAAAGAATAATCTCGTAAGGATCCATCCTGCTCCTTAATCAGTAATTGTAGCATAGTCAAAAGAGTAGTGTTTTCTTCCCGTTACACTCAAATACAGTAGCACCTCAGTTGTCAAATGGCTCCCAGCTCAAACTTTCTGCTATTGAACAGCAAAGTTTGGGAAAAAAATCCGCTTTGTGTTCCTAACTTTGCTCCATAGTCAAACCGAAAATCTGACTTGAACAAATCTGTATGGGCAGAGAGTGAGTCACCCGTCACAAAGGGGTGTCGCTTCAGTCTGAGAGCCGCTCCCGCCCAGACAACATACAATGCTTCTGTTAGCTTCGTCATGGAGCTTTCTCTTTGTGCTTTATTTGCATTAAACACTGTAACCAGGCTCCAAAGAAAGGTAGTGATACCAGCAGTAAAGCTATACAGAAAACTGAGACCCGTGATAGAGTTAAAGAAAGAAATCATTGTGAAATTTAGTAAAGTCCTGGAAAAATGAATTTATAAGTGTAATTTTGGGGCCTTGGAACCAATTATTTGGTTTTCCATTATTTCTTATGGGAAAAATACGTTCAGTTCTCAAACTTTTTGGTGTTTGAATACAAATTTGGAACGAATTGAGTTCAGCAACAAAGGGGTCACTGTGTAAGTTTTCAAAGAAGTCTTTGGACAATATTTTATTTTGGTAGTCAACATAGTAAGGAAGAATTGCTGCTTTGACAGATACTTTATCGGGAATCAACCATAGTTATAAACTCGATTTGTCAGTGATCCTTAAGAGATCACTGTATGGAAGAAAGAGATTCATACTGTGACATGAGCTCTTGCAAACAGATAAAGACTTGAAGCCACCATTCAGTTTTGCAAATATACATTGCAAACATAAAATATTACATTGAACTTCCTCTCAGGCTATTTAACACTATATGAAACAGTATGTTGTGTATAGTAATGCATCAAGGTCAGTGTTATTGATAAAATTACATCCAGGATGGTTAGCCTGCCCTTCCTTCAGAGACTAGAATATTTGGGGTATAGAACTCAGTTACAATTATTGATGTCCCATTTAACAAAATAAATATTCCAGTGAGAAACGGAGTAAATTGAACTCTGCACATGAACCTTGGGTCTGAGAAGAAGTAGAATTCTCAGCATCATGGAAGGAAATGGACAATTAATTTAAAGCCCGAAAATCAACCATCTGTCTATCTGACCTCGGACTATGACTACCAGGTATGCAGGGCAGGGTGGGGGTGGGGGGAGAAGACTATTCCAGTCATACGAAAGCAGCCACATGAGGTCATCATTATCCCATGCACTGTGCTGTATGCAGCAGACAACCCAAAATCTTTTGTGTTATCTCCAAACCCGTTAGGTTTTGTTTTGTTTGAGACAGGATCTTGCTATGTAGCCCAGGCTGGCTTTGAATTTACAGTGATCCTCCTGACTCAGCCTCCCAAGTGCCAGGATTACAGGTGTGAACCAGCATATCTGGCTAAGCCTGTCAATTATTAATGTCAGATGCAGCCCCCCTACTTTGAGATCCACAGAGAGACAGGAAGGAAATGCAAGTAAAGTATGCATTAAAAACTTGAAAAGCGCTAAAAATCAGTTTTTCCAACAAAGAGTCTAGTGATAAATGCTATGGTTTATATCTAGATGCCCCTCCTCGAAAGCTTTGTGTGCTCATAGGTAAGGTTTTAGGCAGGTGATTGATCATGGGGGCATGACACTGTCAGTGGATTAGTCCACTGATAGGTTTATAGAACAATGTGATTTGGGAGGTGAAGCCTGGTTAGAGGAGGTGGCTCACTGGGTTGGTTGCCTGGAAGGGTAGTTCTCCTTCTCCCTTCCCTTGATTTTTCTCTCTGCTTCTTGATCCACTCGATGAGCTCTTTCTCCTCTGCCAGGCTCCCCTGCCTGGAGCTAGCCATTTATGGGATGAAACATGTACAAACTGAACCAAAATAGACCTTTCCTCCTTAGAACTGTAGGTGTCAGGTCCTGTGTGTCAGAGATAAGAAAGCAAATAAGACAATAAAACAGAGCTCGATAGTAGGTTGTGTATCTAAGTGTCCTAGATAGGATATAATATTTCCTTCACCCGTGAAATTCCAGAACAGGCAGTTGTTCTTGCTGGAGAATGGTAATTTGAATCTATCAAAAACCTAATTTTGTAAGAAGTATGGTTACAAAATATTGGAGTCAGTTCTGCCCATCTACATTTTACTACAGGTCTGGGCATTGCAACCTGATTGTTTCTCTTGGTTGAATGTGGTTTTTATTGTACCTTGAGGCAACATTTCAGGACAGTGAAAACAGCCCAGAAGGTGTTCCTGATGGTGGGAAATTCTGGAGTGCTATGAAAAGAAAAATCCCAGGCGCAGATTCACAAAATGCTCTACTGATCACAAAAGATCACCTTGCCCCTATCTATGGACACTGACAAACTCAAAGCTCATCACATCCTTCTCTGCATTGATCTCCGGGGAGCTCTGAACTGAATTTGTTGTCTGCCTGTAACAAGTATGCAGGCCCAAATCAATCCCTTTCTACATTTTTGTCTAGCCCGTAGCTTTACTGGTATCATGCTTTCATTTTTCTTGTGCTTCAGTTGCCCCTACCTTTCCTTCTTTTAGCCCTTCAGTTGTGTTTTTGTAAACTATTTCAAAGCCACAATTGTTTGGTGTGAAATACAAATAATTAATAAACCAATAATTAAAGAGGTGTTGGATTTCTCTACAAAAAATTTAGACGCAGTAAATCTCAAACTAAACAATTAGTTTACATCTTAGTGTCCATCAGAAAGAAAAAAAGGCATTATTTACATACTTAACATGTTGAATATTTTCTTCCATTTGTCACTGACAGACTAATTCATTATACATACATGTACAAGTCCAAAACATCATAATTCCAAAATGCAAAACACTCTGAAAATTTCTGTTTGTTTGTTTTGCAACTAGTTTGGCCTCAAATATGACATGATTTGACATGAGACTTTACTAATTTATTTTAGACAGTGTGAATATTTTTCAGGGTCTTTGAGCAATAGCATGTTTGATTACAGTACCTAGGCCTTGTGGCCTGGAATATATGGTAGATGTGCACTTTATATAATTGGAAGTAGTTATCACTGCTAATACACATCAGATTTGAGGTAAAGGATTGTGGGCAGGTAGATCCATATGGAATATTTCTATAAAGTCTCTGAAAATCACTTTTGTTATATGTGTAAACCAATATGAAGGGATGTAAGTTTCTACCTTTATTTTAAATCATGATAATTTTTATAAGCAAAAGGAGACGGATTTTTTTGAAATTTCAAGATAAAATGTTCTTATCAATTTCTAAACATTTTGTGACCACTTGAGTTTCAGTACACATAAAAACATGAGATTTAACTTCTCGCCATGAGAAGATTTGTTTGATTCCTTTTAGTCTTGTTGTAAAATATCTCATCCAAAGTAGTTTAAGCAGTATTAAATAGATCTCGAAGAAATGGTTAGACAATCACAAGCCATATAGCAGAGGTACTTCGTGATAAATTAAAAATATTCAACCAATGCTATTAATAATTAGTTTTTGGAGAAATTACATCGATTTACTAAAAAAAGTGAAAGTACATAATACATATTTTTAAAGTAGGGATGAGCAAATTCTCAGAAGTTCCAAGTTCTGACTTTTGCCATATGATTGGACAGACAAAGCACTTGATTTTCAAAATGAAAATCTAAATTTTGATTTTAAAATTCTTAAAACTTGTCAACAATTATATCGTCCAGGCACCGTGGATAGCAGTTTGGATTTATTGTCTCATTTAATCCTTACATTGGGCCTGAGATAGACGCCATTATTATTTGCCTTTCACTGGTAAAGAAACTGGTCAAGGAAACTCATTCAGTTAATAAGTAGCAGAAGCTTCTTTCAAGTTCATGGCACTGTGCCCTCTCCAGGGTCATTAGACTATGTAGGATTTATTTATCTTTTCCTGCCGTCTTTGAATGAAGGGCTGGCAAGCTGTAGACAGGAAAGGAAAAATGTGGTGGAAAAATGTGGTGGCCATGCAGCTGGCCATCATTCCATCTTTGATAAGAATAACAATAACAACCATATAACAAGCCTATAACCTATTGTCCGGCGGTCTTTTCCATCTGATAAGTGCCCAGCATAGAATATGAACAGGGACAAAATATTTACTGGAAGTAGAGGAACAAACGGGCACGTGGCACTCAGTTGTTGTCTGTGCTGGACAGAAGTGGAGCCTGGGATGCATCAGGGACAAGAGCAGCAAATGTGGTTTTATACACACCCTGCTGGCTGCAGCCCCTTGGGGGTGGCACACCGAGGCCAAGGCGGTGTTGACTCACTCAGCCTTCATTCTCAAATCCCTCCTCCCGTGTCCTACTGTGCTACAGAAAGTTCGATATGTTGTTTTCTATTCTCCCTTACGATTAGAGAGGGACAGGTAGCTCACTTCTAGCCAATGCAAAGTTAAGTGAAAACCTGTGGAGAAAAACTTCTCTTTCCAAATAAAAAGATAAGCTTCCTAAGGAAAAATTCCATCACCTTCTAAACTTGTCTTTTACTTGGACTTGGGCGTGACCCTAAAATGCATAGTAGCCCATCGTATTGTGACCAGAAACATCATTGAGACCTGGCCAGCTACCATCACCTTCCACAAACTCTTCTTCTTTGTTCAAACTTTGGGTCAGTTATTAAGTTTCTTGCAGCACTAATTAGTTCCTAATTAATACACATGTCATTTTCTGTCTTCTCTTCCATAAATAGGACTATGCCTCGAGTCTGTTTCAGAAATAGGAGACATTAAGGGTGATGGCATTTCATGCAGGTCATCCCAATATGGCACAGGATGCCACAGAACCACACAGGAGCTGTGAGCCACCCCCAGGACTTGCCTTTAGACACAATAGGCGGCTCTTCTATCCCAGGCCTGCAGGGCGGCTCCCTCTTCTGTCTCTTTGGTGAAGGCCGTGACTTGGCTGAAAACTTCAGAGTCACTCAGGACTGTTACTCCCGCTCTGGAGTTATTTTCTAGATCTCTCTGGACCTTTAATGCTGTCTCCTCATCTCTCCTTATGTGCCCTAAACACTCAGCTCAGACCTTCATTCTAACACTGATTCTTTGCACTGTAACTAGATAATTACACATGTGTTTCTAGCTCTAAACTGTGAGCTACTAAATGTCAGGAATTATTTATGTGTTAAACGCAAAACAGCTACTCAATAAATATTTTGAATTTTTTAAGATGATGAATAAATTTCTTCCTTTTCTGAACTCCCTTGAAGAATTATTTTTACCATTCTCTGGCACATATTATTTACTTTTCTTATTTTATGACTAAAGAATAGGCTACTCTGTGGCAATAATCGTATCTTACTCTTCTTTATGTCTTACACATACTTCAAAGCCAAATTCATATTTAATGATTTGAATTGGACTGTTAGTACTTTAAGTGTTTTCTCAATCATCACGTTAATTGCTACTTCCCCTGGTGTGGGGGGAAGGAAAAAAGGAGGGTGAAGTGTAACTATCTAGTTCACCGAAGGAGTTTTTTGGTTGTTTTTTTTTTTTTTTTGAACCTCTATTTAAGTCAAAAGTGAAAAATTAATTTGCTATAAAAGGAAAACCCAGCTCATACAGTCCCTGATTCCGAAGTGTTTGAAAGATGTAAAAGAAGAAATCTGTTTTCAAGAACTTTCTAGTTTCCCCTCTCTCATAGTCAATCCAATTCAAGTGCAATTTAATAAGTTAATTGCAATGTGTGATTGACAGAGGCAGGGGACAATGTCTGATGTGAGGACTTCTCCATAAAAAAATTATGATAATAACTAAGGATCCTATTATCTCATTAAGGACTCTGTGTCTTGACTGACGCACAGCAAGACTTTTTCAGAATCTACCTTACAAGTGATTGATATCAAGCATATGTTCACCCCTTATGTCACCAAATCAGGAATGGAGAAAAATGGGGATCAGGATCAGTGTGAATCTTAACTCCTGTGAGCCTGTCTGAAATGGAAAGAGAATCGCAGGACTCTGCCGGAAGCTGTCCATTATCCCACCAGAGTTACTTAGGAACTGAAGCATAAGAAGGAAGCCACTGTGAAAATTTCCAGATTAAAAAATTAGAAAGCAGCAGTTTCCATGATAAACAAACAAGGTGAAGGGGAATTTTCATCATGTGATCAAAATGAGCTCAGAAGAATGTAAGTTTAAGAAAATACATAATTAACATTTAAAAGATATCTGTCTTTTTGGAAAATAAAAATTCGAGTTGCACTTCCAAAAGAAGGAATTAAAATAAAGCTATGTGTTAAGGATGCATTTATATATTTCTAAACAATATGTTGCACATGGTAAGTATATACCATTTATGAAAATTCATATGTATAATTTTTACAAATTAAAATAAGTTAGACTTGTAATAAGTGTTAAGATTTGTGAGCTTATATGACTTGAAAATTTTGTAGTTTCAAAAGCAATATTTCTAAAGAAATTTTCCTGCATATTAATTTTCAATAAAATGTTAAAATATGAAATGCCTTGCAAATTTTAACATTTAATAGTTTTCAAAAACACTCTCTTGAACGTAAAACAATTAATTGCCAAGTTTAAAATAATTTTTTAACATATTAAAGTGTTTTTCAATAAAATACAAGGAAAAATCTATGTTGAGTGGTACTTAAAGTAAAAACGAATAGTTACATCAAAAAGAGTTTCAAAAAAAGTAGAAACAACTCATCCCTCATTATGCAGCAAGATAGTTGCCTGTTCATCTAACCTAAACATTTACAGTAACTGATTTATTCCCCGGTGAAAATCAAATCTATTGCAGTTCAGATAATTTCTCTGCATTAGGGAAATGAATAAATTAAAAGTGTGCTTCAGCAATTTATTGCTCTTAAGCAGAGATTCTGCAAGCTCCGTAGAAGATGTCAAAACCTGCTGATATCTAACAGAGTCAACTCCAAGTTTGTGTATCCCGGTCCACTCTCCCTCTCCATCAGGCGGTACATGTGGAAATAGAAAAGCAGCTCTCTAATTAATCAAAGTCAGATGCGCCTGAACGCCTGGAGTTGCTGCTGATCCTTGTCCCAGCTTCTCCCATGTTCTCGCTCTATGTTTTTACCTTGAAAACTTCTGCTCTGAGCTGGGAATGCCTGAAGGGCTTGCACGGTACGTCAATGTGAAATTATCTCAGCAGGAAGAAGTTGCTTTTCAGCTTAAATGATTTAAGGCAGCAATTTTTCACACTCTCAAACTCTGACAAACGCCCAGATTGCCTCTCATGTCTGACTTCAAAATATTCAAAGAAAAGCTATTTTTATTAAAAACACTCTAGAGAAAATTGTATGTCACTTGTTCTCTGATATAACTTCATTTCTCCTGACAGTGACAATTTTCACCTCAGTACAATTTCTTTATTTTTTCCAAAGCTAATTCTGCTTAATATTAGTATTTATACAAACTCATATCAACTTGTCTCTGTGAAATATTCAAGGGTGTCAGGTAAATGTTGCTCACTGTCATTCATCTTCTTTGGGTGCTCAAAATGATCAATTGATTGAAAACTACACTTAGTTACTTTGGATACTGTTGTTTTATTTGTAAGGGAGACCGCGACAACCGCTACAACCCTTCATGTGACAAACCTGCATCTCCAAACCGTGAGGGATCCCAAACCTGAAGGCACGCGTCTGTCGCCAAAGACCGTAAAAGTTTACATTAATAAATCTATTTGTTCTATGCCTTTAAAGAACGCAGGTAACACACCGCGTGTTTTGTCTGACGCTGCCCACGTTAATAAGATTACGGTGGATGTCACACTGCGCTGAAGCATCACGTTTGCTTTATTATGAATGCTGGCAGTGCAGAAACACCACATTATAATCACTTCAAAAAAGAAATATATTCTGCATATTTTCATATGTGTTTATAATTCCACTAAACCTCAGCAGAATCAAACTCAGTACGGATGAGAATGACAGAAGGTTTAATGTTCCAGAGACTGCTGAAGTCTTGGTGCATTGATACATAGCAGAATGGTTAATATGTATAAGGTTACTTGTGGCCTGCGACCTCAAAGCGTATCTTCTGGCCTTCTCGAATTTCCATGAGAAAAAGTAACAACTGGCATGTGAATTTTCCACAAATAACTTGGAGTTTTTGTAAAGGATTAATTTTATTTATTTTTTTTCTCATGAAAGCCTGAATCAAGTAAAGTGTTTACAAACGGAATTTGATCAAAAACCATTTGCATCACCCAGGAACCACAGCAATAGCACAAGCTCCTTTTTAAATATTATGTGCCAATTTCCTACAAGTCTGCCTTTTATATCCCACTACGTGTCTCATTTCGAAATAAAACTGGATTGGTTTTTATTTCATTTTTATTTCGTACAAAGAAATCAAGGGAAGAATTACCTTGCAGCCTTCTTCTACACACAGTGCTGGGGTCAGGTCAAAGGAAGTACATCAAACACAGCAGAAAAGTACATCTCAGAAATTTTAGTGTTACAGCAATGCCACACACAGCTCCTACGCCATCTCTTTGCCTGAGAAGTTGTCATGTTTTCCTGTCTTTAAATTGCAACTTATTTTCTGTTTGGAAGTCACAACTATTCTGATTTCACTTACCGTCCTTGGGTTTTATTTACTACTAGCTTACTGATGGTAAATTTGACTTACATTTTAAAGAAGTGTTTAAACAAAGTGATCTCTATTTTCCTCAATAGTGATAATGTTAAGGTAATTTGTAGACATACAGGAGATGAAATCTGTGAGTATAGTAGTTTACATCATAATTTAAATAATTGTTGAAAAACCAAAAATTTACAGATAACTTTACTCAGACAAAAACACACAACACACATATACTTATTTAGAGTTGCCTCCCAGTAGAATTTCAGTAGCTTGTTACAGATTAAAATGTACTTGACATTTAAAACATAGGAATCTGTAACAAAACTTTGCATACTGAGTATATTACTTGTTTTGCATTTTTAACAAAAACATATTAAGGATGTAGTTGAGGATATTTATTTCTGATGAAAGTAAAATACTTAAAACTTCGAAGTGTGTTTTATCCATAAATTAGTTAATTAAATGCTTTGCTTCTGTTTTGCAATATACACATACAAAAGGGAAGAAAATATGTAATGCTTTTTCTAACTGAAATGCTTGAAACTTTATGTCAAAGTATCTTTTGAGTGCTTTGTTATGGGCAAACAGCAACTGTTTATCTGAAATATAATTATTGATGACATATAATAGTGGGACTATCATAGATTCAAAGGAGTATCTTATACTTTAAACTTTAATACAATTTGAAATGATGCCATTCTATGACTTCATCATTTAGAAAATTATAATATTTGCAAAAGCACAAAATTTTTTAATTTAAGCTCCTTTAAGAAGTGTAATTCCAATTACTCATTAAAGTGTTTTCTCTCTATGAAACATGAACTAAATAAAATCACATTTGTACTTAATATTTGTGTACTTATATATTATGTTAGTTTTTTATAAAAATTATTCAGTCCAGTATATTTAATAATTTTGTTTCAATTGTTTTAAAAATAAAATGATTTGTTCCTTGAATTTCTATTTTTTTTCTTTCAACTTCAGTGTTTCAGGGTACTGCATTTAAAAATTTGCTTACGAAATATTCTCCAATGTCCTTGTTTTAATAAAAATTAAAAATTGGGTGGACCGTGCACAACCACACACAGCCCTTCTATTTAGGTCAGGAAGTTACTTGGCAATACCACTTGAAGCAATCCATCGAGTCTGCTATTGTCATTGAGTTCCAGTCTAAACATTTTCATATTACAAAAAATATATATGTATATATATCTGGACTTTCTCAATGTAATCTGTGCCAAGGAATCAAGGAAAGTGATAAAAGCTGGAAGAGAGAGTGTGCATTAGTGCATATTTATGTTGGCAAGACCAGGAAATTTTATAAAAGTAAAACAAACCCTGAGATTGCTTATTTCTGAAAAGAAATCAGTCACACTGAGTTTCTTTCAGAGAAACATAATTGCTCAAAATGATATAAATCATTATTGTTTTCTCTAACAAATTAACTTGAAATGCTGGCAGTGCCAAGGAGCTGCGTTTAGGTTTTCTCTTGTTTACTTTTTACTAATCACCATAAAAATCCTCAGTGAAACAATTATTCTTAAAACAATCAGGACAATGTATCTCTATAGAGGAGAAAATTGATTTAACAACAAAACTAGATTTATCTCTATTGATCAAGAAGCGTTCGCTGTAATTTTAGTGAATTAGGCCAGGCGCTTATTTCCTCTCAGAAATTTTCCAAGGATGCTCAAAGGCAGACTGCAAACTACTGCACAATCGTTTATATGCTATTTACCTGCTGTTTTAAGCACTGTTTTTTTTTTAAAGTACATGCATGATACTAAATCAAACACTTATTTTCTATTACATGGAACAATTTTACTATTGTGTGTGACTTAGTTACTAGTACCCACCTAGAAGCCTGATGTTATTTATTTTCAATTCATTAGTAATCAGGTCTTCATAAAAGGATTCTGTGTGAAAGAAACCAATCCAAGTTCATCTTATAAGAATAGATTTAGAAAGATTAAAAAGTAATATGATTTTTCTTCTTAAATAATAGTAATTTTTAGAGGCACTAGGAACAATTCCATATCCTAAACTCCTTAACAAGCAAGAAGGGAACAAAACAGGATTGGGGGCAGATAAGGAAAAAATTATTTTTGTTGTGTTGTATGTCATGTAAGTTATGACTCTATTGGGAGGTAAACATAAAAGAAGAATGTTCTGAAAATATCCCAGAAATGATATTTATTGTTCCTTAAGTTCATGGCTAAATGAGCCATGCTGACTTGTAGCCCTTTCAGGAATAATAAAATTACTGTACTTTGCATTTTGTCAGTGTGTTCTCAGAATATATCTTGATGGAAAATATTGCACATTTCTTCCTTCTGCTGGTGACACCAGAAAATTTGATCACTAAGCAGCCCTTATTTAGAAAAGGGATGATGAAGAAACTCATTTTCATGTTAAAAGGTTAAACAACAAATATATTTAAACATACAGTTGAAAGATTTTTCTTTGGAAATCTTAAATTTCATTTTAAGAAACCAATAAAATAATGTTATTATTCAATAACTACTAACAGTGGTTTCCTACTTTTAAGTTACAATTTTCACTTTTATAATAGTGTTTGCTAAATCAAATAGGTGACAACACACAGTAAAGTTACTAGTGCAAAAGACTGACTCATTCTACTTTTAAAATTTAAATTTACAAATCCATACAAACAATTAAGTCACCAGCATCTATTTTTAACATTTTAAAACAACGCAAAATAACTTTTATGTATTTTTAAAAGTAATAACTCATTTTTATCATCTGCCAGACTTAAAAGCATCTGTAGTTGTTAGTGCATTATTGGAAAATATATTCAATTACAAATAAATTTATAAAAGTTTTATTTACTAACATAAGATTCTAATACTAAAGCAAAAGGCCTTGAAATATAATAAAAATTTAAATTCCTAACACTAAAGTAATATTCTAAGTGTGATAACCACTCTTTTAAGCCATCAAAGCATTCATTACTCCAAAATAAGCAGAACAAATATGAGCTTAGAATATTAAATGTGATACATAGAAATGTTTTGAAAAATTAATATTAAAACTAATATTAAAAATTAACCAATATTAATTTAATAATATATAATAATATTTAAAATTAAGCTAATATTTAATATTAATATGTTTTTTGAAAAATTAATATTTAAACTAGAAAACAGATTTTAAAGTCACTTTAAGCCTACAGATCTAGGCAGATTGTAACCATGTTTATAACTCGCAAAACTATTAACATTAATGTGAATGTATATTAGTAGTTGCCATTATAATATTGAGGTATAACTGTCAAATTGGGTGAGTAAAACTTTCGCTAATGTAGTTTTAATTGGCTTTCATATACTATGAAGAGCTAATTTCAGATATATTTGAATGACTTCCTGTTTTATATATATAAAATCTTATTTTCTAGTAAGATGAATGCAGAAGTAAACTGAACTACTAGTATACATTATGTTTGTGTGAAAAAACTAAAACTACCTAGAGCATTTTTAAAATGAAGTAGTACTTAAACTGAATTTTAATAAACCAATAAAATGTTATTGTTCAATAGGTAATAATTGCCTTTATATAAACTCAAAAATGTTGTTCAGAGTGATTAATATACAATGCTCCATTATGTATCTGGGCGTGTTGGTGCATAATTTTTAGTTCTAATGTTATTATGTAATTGAGAGAACATGTTCATTTGCTCTAATAACTACTAAAATGCACTTAATAAAATGAAATGTAATAATACTTATAATTTAATCTATTCATGGAAGTAATTTTAAAAGTCTACCACTCTCCTTAATGTGGATAACATTCATAATTTATAAAGTGTTGTGATGCAGAATTGACAATGCCATTGTTTTTTACAATTTGAGATGATTCTGCAGCCTTCATATCATCCGCATACCAACCTCAGGATTATCAAGGGCAAACAAAAGATAATTAACACCAGAAACAGGCAAATGCAGAAGCTACTGACTGAGGGGCCTCATTTAATGCAAGATTTCTGAAACACAGAAAATGAAGTAACTATAGAAAATCTTGTCTCTGAAAACAAAATTTCAATATTCTAGCCTTTATATAAACCTTTTTACCCCAGTTTGTAAAGGTAATTTATTTAACAACACAGCCTGAAAATGGGGTAATCATCATCTATAAAAGAGTTAGCAAAAGTATTTGTTAAGAGAATGAATCACAAATTATATATATTGTAATGGTATTTTCTGCAATACATGCTATAATCATGGATTTATTTATAATGCATGTATAAGAAATAGAAAAGCTATTATGCTACTATAAACTTCTATAAATGCTATGTTTTCACATTCATGGAATAAGAACTTTTCTTAAATTACACAATTAAACACACTACTTTTTAAAAATCTTAACTGCACTATGGGTAGCACTATATACAGATACTATAATGTGTCTCAATCATGGTTCCAAATCATCAAAATTTTATATTTATTATATAAAATTATATTAACACAGAGGAATATGCTATGTTAAGCTTGATTTTATAACTATCTTACTGGTTAAGTGAAATTATTCATTTATATCTTTCCAATTAAATACCCTTTAATTTTTCATAAATCTTCACTATTTGTATGATTACATATATGGGTATTTTCACTTGACAATAAAACATAGGACGATTATTAAATGTTTTAAAAATTGAGGTTCTGAAGTTCTAAAATAATAATTACAACATTTGCTTTGAAATCAAGTGACATATTTCATTAGAAATTCATATATTAAAGACATTTTTTAAGAGTAGGAACATTTATTAGGAAATAGGAATGGGGACTAGGAATAGGTCCTGAGAGACAGGAGGGGTCCCGAATGGGTTGCCCTAAAGACATTTTAAATGTTAGTCTTCTCTGATAAAAATGTTATTTACCATTAGTTTTAACTAAAGTGGATGTATTAGTGACAAGCCTTGGAGTTTACAATCATGAAAGAGTCATACTGGAACATGACTTTATATCACATGGATTTTTAGGTAACACGAATACGTTCTCAATTTAAGTTTTCAGGAAATAATTATGACTTGTAGATCTTTGGCGTAACACAGTTGTTCGTTTATTTTTCAAACACCGCGACTAAATGGATATTCTACAAAACCCCATCCCTGGATAACACAAATGAAAATGCTTAGGGCTTTTGTTTCATATTCATACCAACTATCTGTCCAACTTTTAAAAGGGGTCAAAAGAGATCGCATATCATATTTAGTTTAATTCAATTCTATGTATATACTTGGCTGTATTGCTATACTGTTGCATGTTAAAATATGAAATCATTGCCAATGAAAGAATACATAACTAAAATGAAATGAATTCTTCTTATGCAGCATGATTGTTAAAAGAATAATTTTAGTTCTATCTTGAACTTCTTTCTACCAGCTTTTTTCCTCTACACCCATTTCTCCTGTTGGTAAGTCCCAGTGCCCTGTCTTTGGTCTACTTTCATCATATCTTACCATGCTTCCTAGTCCTAACAAAGGATCATAACAAAGCCTACATTCAGCTACTACCCAATGTGCCAAATCTCTCTCCTAAATGCTGAGCCTGGTAGACATTTTCATCCGAATGCACTCCTAAATCAACATGTACAAAGCAGTTATCATTTCCCTCCACTTTGACCACAACCTAACCAAAGATGCAAGCCAAGAACTTAGGAGTCAATGTAAACTTCTCTTTATTTCTCAATCAACTTAAAATTGTAGTACTCTCTATTATATAAACATCTTCAGGTTGTCTCCTTTTTTCTGCCTCCCCATTGCCACAAATATAGTAGAAGTCATCACTATTGCTCAATACCTAACTGTCTTTTTCAATTCCTATTTCAAACCCTTCCAATCAATCCCCTATATCACAGTCAGTGATTTTTTCTATAGAGTGTCTGATAGAAAACCCTGAGGCTTACTATCTATATAGTCTGTCACAGTTACTTGACTCTTTTTCCCCACTAGAAAGCATCTATGGACACTATATAAAAGGATGAACAGAGTGATGTTCTAATAAAGCTTTATTTACAATAAGAGATTATAAATTTGACAAGTGGACTGTGATTTACTGTTTCCTGTTCTAAATTTCTCCCAGGGTAAAACTTCTAAATTACAAATCATATCTCATTGCTAGCTTTTTCATCCATCTTTTTCATCATCCGCAGAAAAATTCAACCTCCTTAGGATCATTTTAAAAATGTTCATAATATCACTTCTACTTTTCCACATCCCTAGTACTTGGGTATTTGCTCATTCTGAACAAATTACAGTGGCTTTGAATCATTTTCTTTCTTACATTTTTGTCTTTGCATAAGCTATGCTCATGATATGGGCTAAGAACATGGCTTTTACTCCCTTGCTGCTGTTTTTCTACTCCTGAGAACAAATACCATGTTTTATTATGCTTTGTATTGTCACTTATTGAGCTAATGCCTGCAAATAGTTTGTTGAATGTCTAAACACATATACATGAGTTTTATAAGTACAGTACATGGGTTCTTAAGAGCTATTTTTATTTCAACCAAATTAGTCAATATTCTCTCCCCCTCCATCAAGTATGTAGTTGGAGAAAGAGTTCACCTGTAAAGTCTGGACAATGATAAGTCCACTAAAACTGAAGAGATAATTTTCCCCATTAATGTAAAATATTCTACACTTGCTAGTTAGAATTATATTTATCTAGCTAAGATTATTTAAGGAGAAAATGAAAATTAAAGAAAGTAGACCAATAGACCCAATTTATGGGCTGTTAAGCTATTAATTTTGAGGTCACTTCTGTCCTCCCCAAAAAAATCTTGCATGTGTGCAAATATATATATATATATATATATATATATATGGAGAGAGAGAGAGAGAGAGAGAGAGAGAGAGAGAGAGAGAGAAAGAGAAAGAGAGCACGAGATTGCCAAAAATGTATACATCAGGAAAGAAAAACTTGTATAAATATTTTAATACTAAATTTATTGAAACATCATCAAGTAAATACAAGTTACCTTTGGCCTCCACAATTGCAAGAGGTCCTCAAAGTTGTGGCCATTAGCTTCCAGATATTTATTAGTATGCCAAACTGCTGACATGTGTATACACTTTTTTGTGGACTGTGCATATATATACAGATTTTTAAAAAGTATTAAGAAAATATAAATTTAGTACCAATACAATGCATCATTGACCTGCCTTTGAAGACAAGTGTTATTTTACTATACTAAATGTCTTGGGTTGAGTCAATCAGTATAAGTCAGAATTGTAGACATGTGAAAGTTCCAGATAATGCACAACTCTAGGCAAATTAATACTCAATTACAAAAAGCTGACTATCGTTGAGGATTTATCCCAGTGGTTAGAGTGCTTGCCTTGCAAGCACCAGGCCCTGAGTTCGATCCCTGGCACCAAAAAAAAAAAAAAAAAAAAAATTGACTACGTAAAAGTTGCCTGTCTGGCACATATCACAAAAATGCTAACCCTTCTTTTAGGTAAATTTGTTCCAAAATACTTTTCTTAATAAAAATCAAGCATAATGCTTTCCTTGGCATACATTTCTATGTAATGTTAGTTAATGATTTAGTGATTGAGATCCATTATATGAAGCTTTCATTAAAGAACATGTGTTAAATTATTGTGAGAAAATCCATTCACACTTGAATAAGAAGCAAAATAGCTCATTAATATACTAAATATATTGTTGCTAATTGACATGCTACTTCAAATAATTTAATTTTTACTAGTGATATTTGTGTGTATATATATATTTGCTTAAAACATATGTACCCATATATGCACATATGAACCTCTATATAAATACCTAGATCTGTTAATAATATAAAGGGTTGTAGATTGAGATATGTTACCCAATCAGATTGCTCCTTTTTGGTGACTTGAACAGTTTAAGATGATCGCTGATCCTATTGTTCAATCATACATCTGACTGTATCAAATAAATTTAACTTTTCTTTCAATGTTGTGATATTAATCATTAATATAAGTCAAGATACTTAACAATGCATATTAGTGTTTTAATTATTTCTACTGAAATGACTCAAAATTTTACTGATTGGATAGATACATGTACCTAAAACTAAAGCAATGGCCTTCTTAATTTAACTGAAAAAAATCCAGTCAAGATTTTAGTTCCATACATATTTTAGTTTTCTTTAAAAATGCACTGTGGCATTTAAAGATGGCTGTACATTTTTTGGCCTGCATCCTGTCAAGAGATGATGGGTTTTTTTTTCCTCTTTCTTAGAATGTAGGCTGGCTGAGAGCTGTTTTGATCAATACAATATGAAGGAAGTGGTGCACACCGTTTCCAGGCCTCACCTTTGAAAAGACTGGCAGTTCTGTCTAGGTTGCACACAGCACTCAGCTGCTATGTAAGAAGTTCAATCGCACATGAGGAATCTGTGATGCAGAGACCATATGAAGAAGCAATGCGACTACATTGAAATGGAAAGTGGTACTGCTTGAATTCAGCCCCTTGTCAAGGTCCTAGGGAGGTAAGCAGAGCTGGACGGGGTTCCTTCACCAGACTAATCATTAGCAGAACACTACCCAGTGGCCTCTGTTGATGCCAATGGAAAATGATTGCTCAGCTGAGATACATAAAAATTTTCGAGCCTCACAATCTTGAGATACAATAAAATATTATTTTGGAGTAAGGAATTGTGTAGAAAGAAATAACATAAAATAGACATTTAAACATTCTAAATACTCAAACCAAAATATATTCTAATTACTGAAACTCTAGAGTTTAACGCTATGAAACTATTTTATTCATGTAATTTACATAATGAAATTTCATCTTAATCCCAATCCAAACCAATTTCTTTTTTTTAATCAAAGAACCAAAGAATTTGAATCAATGATAACACTTATTTGCTTGACTTTTTTTTTTTTTTTTTTTTTTTTGGTGCTGGGGATTGAACTCGGGTTCTTGTGCTTGCAAGGCAAGCACTTTAACCACTGAGCTAAATTCCCAGCCCTTTGCTTGACACTTTTACTCAAAATGAGGACCTTTAACAAAAACTAAGCTTAATATATTTTACTTATTTGGACTTTTATCTTCTTTATCACTTTAGTCTACACTATCATATTCAACTAGTTAATACCCCTGAGACAGGCAGACCAAGTGTCATTGTTCCTTCTACATACAAGGAAAAGCAGAAGGCCTGAGGTGAAATACTTTAGTGTGTCCAGCCACACAGTGAGCAAACCATTCCTAGGATCCAAATTCTTAGAATCTGCATTCAATTTTCATTAGTTTTCATTTACACTGTCTCTGAAATCAGGCAGCCTGTACATGAGATTTCTATACCAACATCTTTTGTAAAGTTGGATATATCACTCAGAAGATATACCAGTTTCCTTAATGAATTAATTCACAATATTCCTTCTACTAGCAATAGAAATTCTCTAACTAGGCAGAGGATGCTTTCATGTCATTTTAACAAGGACGGATTGATATACGAGAATATTCTGAGATGACAAGTATTAGGAGTTCTGAAATAGTGACTTAGTATTTGTAAATGAGGTATTTAAATTTTGTTTCTATACTTACTGAATGGGAATTTTAGTATGTCAGATGTTGGACCTAATTTTTCCTACTAAATGTCTTTAAAATGCTATTATATTCCCTGCACTATATTTGTAGGCATAAAAATCATTTGGCATGTGAATTAGTCAACTACTGAAACAGATTATTTCAGTGTCATAGATCTGAACTACGAATACATATTATAATTCAAATTTCTTTTGGGGTTCTTTTCATTTCCCCCTAAAAATTCTTCCTAGTACCCTAATTATTCCCACTACCAATATTTTTAGAAAATCATATTCTTTCTCATTGTTCACATTCCTTAAATACCAGTAAATTATCATCCCTATCTTTAAGCACTACTTCACTATGTTCTATCAAGTGAAATGCTACAAGTTTTCTTTATTAATTACTGTCATCTTTTCTCTTAATTATTTTGAATTTTTGAAACTTTCTTTAATTTGCCTTCTTAAATTGGGCTGCCTAAAATTAAATATGCTATTCAAAGAGTGTTTTCGCTGTAGCCTTTCTCCTTTTCTTACAATATTAATCATAAGATTATTTACCTCTCTTAAGGTTTTCATTTTTACTTATATTCTAGTTAAGATGCATTCAAAATAATCTAAATACCAGAGTCGAAGCACAATTCCAAGCTAACTCTCTCAAAGGCAAATCTTGCAGTGTGCTAAAACATCAGTGAAGTTTTTGTGAAAAAGACTAAAGATTTCTAAGAAAGATGAGAACTACTTTACATGACTTTTTCTAACAAAATTTCATATTACTGGTTAGAGGGTAGCTTGTCATACTGTTGGAATTATTTTAGTCCTATGAAAGTTGCGTTTTATTTATACCTTTCCAGGAAGGTTGATGTTCTTAGTTCAAATATATAAACTCAGAGATAGATCTATCTTGTGTAAATAAATACGTGTTTGTGTCAGGTACATAATCTTCCTTCTGCTCCAGAGAATGTAAAGCAAAATAGTGGCCCTAATGATGATATTATGCAAGATAGAAGGTACAGCAGCCATCTTCAAAGTAGTAATGAAGGCAAAAATGCTTCTAATCACTCACCAAAAAAGTTTGTAGCTGTCTACTTTATCACTTTGTCACTGTAAATCTACTTCAGTAAAAATCCAAGGACTGAAAATGCTGCTAAATATTTGGAAGATGAGAGAAAATGGATAGAATCAAGCAACTGCAGACAGAATAGCAGAGCATGCTGTTGTCTAGAAAACCGATGTTTGAAACTGGCTGTCCCTACCAAATGTTTCATAGCATAAACATTTTCATAGATAATTGTGTATTTTTTACTTTCTTTTTGAAATGACTTCCATTTTAATGTATTCATTTTGATAAGCAGTCATTTAGCAAGAAATAATTACTGAAGAGAAAAATTAGTAAATTATGAGGACAAGTTATAAAAATCAAAAACAACATTATTAGATCATGAGCCAACTAATTAAAATAAATACAAATTTTCTTTTCTTTGACTTATAAAATCTCACATATAACTGTGGACTTGTGTGAGAAGGAAAATAAAATGGCCCTCCATGAACTAGAAGTCTTCTTTTCTCACCATGTATTAGTCATTGTAGAGACCAGCATGAAAATACTTTCTGGGTATAAAATCTGAAGAAGCAGGAACTGTGAAGAACACCCCATAGACAATACATTTTATGAGTGTAGTGATTTTGTAAGAGTAAGAGCTACTACTTATTGTCATTCCTTGATTATGTCCTATGATAAGTACTTTCTTTGTATTAACTCATTTATTGATCGTAACAACCCTAGTTATTACCATTTCCATTTTATAAGTGAAGAAGCTGAGACACAGAGAGCCTGAGAAATGTTTTACTATCTAATGATGGGTTGAGCTGGTAAATTTTTTTTTTTTTTTTTTTTTTTGTTGTTGCAGGGAATTGAACTCAGGGCCTTGCGCTTGCTAGGGAAGTACTCTACCACTGAGCTAAATCCCCAGCCCCTGAGCTGGTAACTTAGCCCAGGCAGTCTGGCGTTGGAGGATACCCTATATACTCAAAGTTCAGAATGTACCTGAATCACTCTGGGAGCTGATTAGAGGACAGATTTCTGAGTCCTACCCTCAGAATTTCTGATGCAGAATGTCTGGGGAGGGACAGAATATTTTCATCTGTAAAGCAATTCTCAACCTGCTGGCCCAGGGAATATACTTGGAGAATCACTGTGCTACATACACTGTGCTGCCTCTTGGGAACTATTCTGGATGAGCCTGCTAGGATATAATTTGGGGTTCTATGAGATTTTGCTTTCTAGGATTCAAATCTTTACATTGACTAAAGCAAACAATGGATTAACTTGCAGTAAAGGTATAATTATGATGACTGTTAGGAAAGGCAGACAGGCGTAACTTTATCCATCCAACAATAATTTCTGTAACTTTCAACCATACATTTAGGGACTTAAAATATAATGATAGGTAACATACTGATCTTGCTTCCAAGAACTTCACCTTAGGAAGTCGTACAAACTAAAAAGTCAAATATAGTGTGATGAGTACTGCTGCGGTCAAGGCAAGTGAGCCAGAACTGAAAGAATCTGAGAGAGTTTCATGGAGAGTTCTAATTGTGTTAAAGTGTGAAGTTACTACTGATACATGCTCTCATGAATAGGAAACACATAGTTATAGAGACAAGGTAAGGTATGCCGAGCCTGGGAGATCATTACGGTTCTGGTTGGCTGTGGCTCAGGGTCTGGGCAAATGGCAGAAAGTCGCAGTCAAGATGATGAGTGTGAATATGTACACGATCATAAAGACACAATGACTTCCCATGGTTTGGATGAGAAGTCAGGGAGAAGATTTCAGCCAAGGAGATGACTAGCGGTGCTTTCTAGGTGGGTAAAAGAAGAGATAACAGCATTCATGGAGTAGTTGTCTGAAGGATACTGTAGAACAAACGGCTTTAAAAGCAAGGAGTCTGGGGAGGAAGCAAAGTGGAAGGATTGAAAACAAAGGCTATAGGGTTAAAGAGAAAGGGACACATTCCATAAGCAAGTAAATCCCACTTGGGTGTTGCTGTTTCAGGTTCTGTTTTAAGTACCTCATGTATTATAACCGAATTACTTCTCAAAAGAAGCCCTCAAGTAGGGTATGGAGAATGGAGAAGTGAGGTCATTGACCTGAGGTCGTACTGCGTCAGAAATGGGTCTAAAATTTGATCCCAGGCAATCTAGAACCAGAGTCCACTTTTGCAGCCAAGGCTGGCAATGGACTGCATCTGGAAAGTAAGGGCAAAAGAGGTAATTAGAGAGCTCTTATATAAAAGACACGTTTATGCTAGTAAATACATGCTTGATATTCAGTGGGTATGGTCTGTCTAACAAATCCACTCAAGTGATAATCTAGTGAAATGAATGGGAGACTAGACATCCCTTCTAGCAGGATTCCTTTAGTATGATCCAGGAATACAGTGCTTCTCAGAGGGTGTGATTAATGATATAAACATCATCTCTGTCACCATTGGCATGATGGCACAAGGACAGGACATCTTCCTCTGGCCCATCATACGAAGGTTACACTTCTAACAACAACTACTAGGTTAACTTTTGGACTTTCAGTTCTGCTTCAGATTTATTCAGTCAACATTTATTAAGAGCCTGCCATTTACTAGAAAAGTTGGTAGGAAATAGAAGTGTAAGAATAAAATAGATATAGTCCTGGCTGGCGAGTCAACTTTGTACACATTTAATTATAATGTGGTGCTATGGTAACCAATAAAAAGGATGCTACTGAAAAGGAACAGAGTCAGGATCACATGACACTGCTGATGTCTGACCACAGTTATCAAACCTCTCATTACTTCCAAATGACTGTAGCTCCTTTCTGTCTTTCATGATGAAGAAGAAAGTGAAATTGAGAAAGAAGAAGTAAAATGAAAGACAAGAAAACATAAGACTCTTCAGTATTGCTTCTCTGGCCTGGAGGACTGAAGTCATCTGCTTAGTGTCACAAGATCTCTCCTAGACACCAACACAGCTCAGTGCAAGAAGAGTGATATTAGAAAATTTCTAGAACCAAAGTCTATATACTACAGACACACCCTTCCTGAAATCCACAATAAAGATAAAACTTTCCAGCCCTAGTCATAATGGAAATGTTGTTTACTAGATCTAAGAATCTTCACAGGAGAGACAAAAACAGGCAAGCACACATGCATGCACACACACACACACACACACACTGCGTGCTTCGAACATTTATTTTCATTTTGTAGATTTTTATTTTTATGAGCACATGCTTGTGGTACCATACAATGATCACATTTCTCCTGAGGCGTTGGTTAATGTACACACACATCTTGATTCTTCTGTCCATCTCCTTATCCTGCCCTTCTTTCTCCTTCCCAAACTTCTCTTTTAGATACTCCTCAACCTTTAAGACTTGGAAGTTTAGGAGATTTTAGGAGTTTAACTGAAAATATAGGATACTTACTTCAGAATTTCATCAGATAAGACTACAGAGAAGAAAACT